>VMDO01009942.1:0-74341 GCA_007922755.1 Pedetes capensis | reverse complement strand
TACAGTACATTATTGTCATCTTTAGTCACCCTACTGTACAGTAGCACATCAGAACTTCTTGCTCCCATCTAATTGTAACTTAGGACCCACTGCTCAACCTTTCCCCATCCCTTCCTCCACTCTACTCTCCCAGCCTCTGGTAACCATTATTCTACTCTTAACTTCTGTGAGACCAACATTTTTAGATTCCACATATGATAAGATCATTTGGTGTTTGTCTTTCTGTGCCTAGCTTATTTTACTTAGCATAATGATCTGCAGATCCATCCATGTTGTAATAAGAGGCTTTCATTCTCTTTTGTTCTGCCATTACTTTTGAGGTGAATATATCACTGGGGGTAGGAGAAATTAAGAACTGATATTTCATTTCATCATTTTAATGAAGAGGCAACAATAAGGCATCATACAGATGTTATTCCTGTTTAAATCAATTTGTAAATTATATATGCATGTATTCTTATAAGCAATATGGCACTTGTTTATTTATTTTCTCTGGTAGACACCCTGTTGTTCCTTATGCAATCCTAAAGAACAATGTGCTGTAGTAGCACACAAAGGGCTTTAGTAGCTGAAAGCACTTCATGAGTTCCTGCCCACCTGCACCAAGAAGAAACTAAAGTTTTCAGTACTAGAGTTACAATAGTTGCTTCTCAAAAGAGAAGTATACTATTTTGCTGAGTTGGCTTCTCAGTAGAGGGTATATAACATCCATCTTATAAGCAACTTTGGTCAGACCCTTTAATTAATGGCTAGGGAATCTGCTTTATCTTTTAAAAGGATAAAATCTAATTGTAGTTCAAATTAAATGGTCTAATGAAAGTGACCACACAGCAATTGATCAAAACTAATGGGTGAGTAGTTTTGCTTGAGTTAAGTAAACCTCTTGTTTGTTTAGCATAAATACCTTAAGGGGCTTTACTTAGGTTATTGATGTATCAGAACCTCAGAGGAAATATAGCCAATTATTGTTGGGGCTACTTTTAAAATGAGAATTGGGCTTAAAAAGGATATATTTTCTCATTTTTCTATTCAACAAATATTTATAACACTTATAATTTATGCTAGTTGCTGAGACAGAAAAGAAAAAGAATAGTATAGCCCATGACAATGGAAAGTACATCAATGTAAATAAAGGTGCAACTTTTATCATCTTGAAATGATTATTCTCAAAAAAATTCTATTTTTCATTTTTTTACTTTCAAAACTTCTTTTCTAAGTTTTAACTTATTAAAATTATACTTTTAGAGGTATAATGACATGCTATTGTTTTAGTTACATGTATAGATTATAGTAAGCACTATTATTAAACTTGATATTTATGGTAAGGAATCCCTTGAGGGTCTGGGAGGTTTATAACTCTGGGGCTTGAATTGGTAAGATAATTTTATGTACCTCCCTTTCTCTTGTAGGTATGTCCCTACTTTCTACCTCTGACTGTCACTACTTCACTATGGCAGGTGTAAGAAATGAGTGCCTAAGCAGAGCCATTAAAAATGTACTCATTTTTAGGTTTGCAATTGGTATGAGTGACTAAGTGACAGATTGTCTTATAGAAAACTAACTTAATCTTGTAATTTTGTGCCTTTCTGTAAAATATGTAGTAATTATTTTTCCTTGAAAGCTTTCTATAGAAATATGAGTGTCTCTTCAGAATGTTTTGAAAAATTACAATATATCACCCTTCCTATTGTGTTTATCCAATCATCTAAATTGCAAATATCTAGATTGACTTTTTGCAGAAAAGGAAAATTATCATATTAAAAAGCTGTATTTTATTTTTAGATGGGTTTAATACTTTTTAATTTTAAAGAATAAAAGATTATGGATTTTGTTTGGGAGAAAAGCTAATAGTAGCAAAATATGAAAAAGAAAGAACAAAATTAAAAATGGCCAAGTGTTTTCCACATAATTATCTCTTCAGAGAAAGAATTTACACTAGTTCTAAGTGTTTATTAACAAAGGAGATGATGTCTTTTTAAAAAATGATTCTATAAAAATCTTTGTTTGAAATTATTTGTTTTTAGAAAAGTCTCCTGGAAAAATTCTGCATGTATTTTATAGTAAAAACAAAAATCCACTGAAGATATGTTCATTTCAAATGTTATTCCATATTCATGTATATTCTTGGTATAAGTACTTTTGTGAATCCTTGCTTTAATATGTTTTCCAATGTCAAAGATTGAAAAATTCATAACGTACTTCCACGAACACAAGTTGCCATGGCAAATCATATTCAACAAATATTAAGCACACTCTATGTGCCCGCAGCTATAGCACTGTGGTGTCTGATCCTGTCAGACCTCAGAAGCTAAGGACCATCAGGCCTGGTGAGTACTTGGATGGAGACCTCCTGGGAACACCAGATACTGTAGGCTTGGGAGAAGGACTCGGCAACCCACTCCCCAAAATCAGTCTGCCATTAAAAACCCTATGAATAGCAGAGAAGCCCTGACAATAGTGTTTTGACTGTTGTATGAAGGGTCACTATGAGTCTGACACTGACTTGACCTAACAACAGCAACAACACGTGCCACGCACTATTGTAGGCACTTGGAATTTGTGAATGAACAAGAGTCCCTACATTTGTGAAGTTTATACTTTAGCAGAAAAAAAATCATATGCAATCTGCATGATAAATTAGTAACTCATATAGAATATTAGAAGATTTTATGTGCCTTATGAAAAAGAAACAGTTGAATAGGTTAGAGTGAGTCGAGTATGAGAAGCAAAGTAAGAAGTGAGCACAGGGGAGTCCCAGAAGGCCCTATTAAGAGAATGATATTTGAGCAAAACTTGGGGTAGTAAGGAACAGAGCCACACAGAAGTCTAGGAGAAGGGCATTCCAGGTAGGAGAGGCAGTCAATGTAAAGGCTTCTACCCAGTGGTGAAGTTTTCAAGAAACATGAAAGACAACACTTACCTAGACCAGAGTGACAAAAAATGAAGAATTTTAGAAGCTGAGTTGAGAGAGAGAAGGAAGGAGGCACCAATCATGTGCATCTTATGTACCAGTGGGGATATAACAATCCTAAGAAGGCTCACTCATAGAGATTCCCATCCAGAGTCTCTGGGCATGAGGTGCTGGGCTATGAATTTTAACTAGCACCACTCACTCACTGCCAGGAATCCTAATGCAGATGCTATTCAGTTAGTACTTTGAGAAATACATACAGTCCAAATGTTAGCCTTTATTGGGTGTACAGTGGAACTTACTGCAGTGTTTTGAGCAGTGCCATAGTCTGAATTATATTTTAAACTAATTATATTGTCTCTAGGGTTGAAATTAAATAATAGAGGAGCAAGTTTAGATGTAGACAGTCCATTTAGGATCAAACCAGGTGAGAGATAGCAGTAACTTAGATGAGGACAGCAGTGAATTTGGTGAAAGTGGTTTCTGGGTAACTTATAGGTAGAACTAGAAGAATTTGATAAAAATGTATACTTGGAAAATAAGAGAAGAGTCACGAATGATCCAAGGTCTTTTGCTCTGAGCAAGTGGAAGTTTATAATCAACATAGATGGAGAAGAGTTCAAGAGAAGCAAACTTGAAGGGAAAGATCAGGAGTTCTCATTTGAAACTATAGGCTATGAGTTGCTTTGAAGTTGTGCAATAGTATAGTTTTTGTATGTGATAAAAATTAAGTTAAAATCAATTCAAACTAGATTGTTATAAAATTGGGACACATATATACTTCCTATGGCAACCACAAATAAAATATCCATAGAATAAATACAAAATGACATAAACAAGGAACATGTTTATACAAAAACATGTCACTACAAAAAATGAAATGTATAAAAAGCTGTAATGATGAAATAGAGAAGGAGAATAGTCAGAAGGTCTGAAGAAAACAGAGAGAAAATGATAGAAATAAGTCTATACTTAAAGTAATTACTTTAAATGTAAATGGATTAAACTATCTGATTAAAAGGCAACAATTGGCAATAAATTTTTGAAAAATGATTTAACTATATGCTGTCTTCAAAAGATTCACTTTAGATCTAAGGATATGAGCAGTTTAAAAGTGAAAGTATGGAAAGAGGTATTTATGCAAATATTAACCAAAAGAAAAGTGAAATTGTTATATTAATATCATCTAAAATAGACTTTAAGTAAAAATTCTTAAAAGAAACAAATAAATACATTATGATATTGATAAATGGGTCAGTTCATCAAGAAGATCAGACAACTATAAATATATATGCACCAACAAGACAGAGCCCCAAAATATATAAAGGGAACACTGATAGAATTTAAAGAGTAAACAGACATTTCTACAATAGCAATTGGGGAAGTCAATATCCAACATTCAATAATGGATAGAAGAATCAAGCAGAAGATCAGTGAAGAAACAGAGAATTTTGTAGGCCAATTGGACTAAACAGACATATATGGAACAATGCACCCCAAAACAAGGAATACATATTTTTCTCAAGTGCATATGTAACATCCTCTAGGGAGACCATATGTTAGGCCACAATACAAATTAAATAAAATTTGAGAATTGATATCATACAAAGTATCTTTCTAGGAGCTAAAAATAAATTAAGGAAACAGGAAAATTCATACATATGTGGAAATTAAACAACATTCTCTCAGACAACCAATGGATCAAAAAAGAAATCATAAGGAAAATTATAACAATTATCTGGAGATAAATGAAAGTGAAAATATACCAAAATTTGTGGGATGCTGTAAAAGCAGTTGTAGAAGTGAAAATCATAAACAGAAAATGCAGATACTGAAAAAGAATGATCTAGAATAAAAACTCTAGACCATAAGGAACCAGAAGAGTAAATTAAATCCAAAGCCAGCAGGTAGACATAAATAATAAAGATCAGAGAGTATGTATATATATACACACATGCATATATATATGTCATATATGTCATATATAAGAAAATCGAAACTGATTGAAAAGTCAAAAGATTGATCAATTTTGAACAAGAAAAGAGACTTGAATTACTAAAATCATAAACAAAAATAGAGGAAATACGAAAGTCACACAATTTTACATAAATATGAATTATAAAAGAATACTATGAACAAATCTGCACCAACAAATTGGATAATCTACAAGAAATTTTAAAAATTTAAAAATACACAACCTATCAAGGCACAGTCACAAAGAAACAGAGAATCTGAATAGACCTACAACTAGTAAGGGGAATTAAACCACACTCAAAAACTTTCCAACAAAGAAAAACCCTCAGTCAGATAACTTCACTGGTGAATGCAACAAATATTCATAGAAGAATAAACATCAATTCTTTCCAAAAATTGTAGAGGAGAAATCATTTCTTACTCATTCTATGAAACCAATATTGCCTGATACTAAAGCTAAAAGCACTATCAGAAAACTGCACACCAATATCCCTCCTGAATAATGATACAAAAATCCTTAGCAAAATATGCATATAGAATTCATTAAAAGAATTGTTGTTGTTGTTGTTAGGTGCCGTTGAGTAGGTATCCGACTCACAGCGACCCTCATAGGGTTTTCAATGGCTGAGTGCTTAGGGATTACCTTGGGAGTGGATTGCCAGGCCCTTCTCCCATTTTTGCGGTGCTGGGAATTGAATTCGGGACCTCAGAGACTGCAGTGCAGCGCTCTACCCACTGAGCTAAATCCCAGCCCTTAAAAGAATTAGCAAGTGTAATATTCTTGCAATGAAATAATGATTCAACACATGAAAATTAATGTATTAGAGTACATCAATAGAAAGAAGGAAAGTCCCAAATAATCCTCTAAATTGATACAAAAAAGGGCATTTTGCAAAATCCAACATTTGTTCATAATGGAAACACTCAATAAAACAGGAGCAGGAGATTTCCTCAACATGATTAAGATCACATATGAAAACCACACACCTAACAAAATAGTCAATGGTGAAAACTTGAACACTTTCTCTTTAAGATTAAAATAAGTCAAAAATGTCCAGTTTTGTTGCTTATGTTCAACATAGTATTAGCAATTCTCACCAGTGCAATTGGGAGAGGGAGGGAGGCAGAAAGAGAAGGAAGAAAAAAAACCTAAAAGACACCCAAATTGGAAAATAAATTTGTTCACAATTGATGTGTCACATATGTAAAGATACAACAAATAAACTGCTAAACTAAGAAACAAGTTTAGCAAAGTTGAAGGATGCAACAGCAACACACAAAATTAGGTACATTTCTATACACTAGTAGTGAACAATCCTAAAAGGATATTAAGAAATTAATTCCACTTGCAATATCAAAAAAGCCCATAAGAATAAATTTATCTAAGGAGGTAAAGGACTTGTTCTGAAATCTGTAAACCTTTGCTACAACAAATTAAAGAAGATCTAAATAAATGGAATAATAGCCCATGTTTATGGACTGTTATGGTTGTTAGGTGCCATCGAGTCAGTATCCAACTCATAGTGACCCTGCGTACAATAGGAGAAACACTATTGTCAGTGCTTCTCTGCTGTTCATAGAGTTTTCAATGATGGATTGACTTTTGGAAGTGAGTTGCCATGTCCTTCTTCTAAGCCTACAGTATCTGGGGTTCCCAGGCAGTCTCCCATCCAAGTACTAACCAGGTCTTACCCTGCTTAGCTTCTGAGATCTGATGAGATCTACAGTTACAGTGCTAAAGCTGCAGGCTGTTTATGGACTAGAAGACTATTTTTTTCTTTCTTTTCTTTCTTTCTTTTTTTTTTTCAGTACTGAGGGACTGAACCCAGGACCTCACATATACTTTGCAAGTACTCTACCACTGAGCTCCACCCCTAGCCCCTTTTTAATCTTTTATCTTGAGACAAGGTCTCACTAAGTTATACAGGCTGCCTCTGGCCTCGAACTCATGATCCTCCTGTCTCCACCTCCAGGGTCACTGGGATTACAGGCATTTGCCACTGTGCCAGGCTCTGGATGACTTAATATGGTTAAGATGACAATACAACCCCCCAAAATCTACAGATTGAGTAAAATCCCTCTCAAAATGCCAGTGGAATATTTGCAGAAATTGAAAATGTATCCAAAATTTAAACAATAGCAAGGGATTTTGGAATAGCCAAAACTATCTTGAAAAATAAGAGCAGAGTTTGGAGGATTCATGTGTCCTGATTTTAAAACTTACTACAAAGCTGCAGGAATCAAAGCAGTGTGATACTGGGTTATAGAAAAACGTACAGATGAAAGAGTAGAGAACCTAGAAATAAATTGTCCTACATATGTTCAGTTTATTTTTGACAAGGGTGGCAAGAGCATTCAATGGGAAAAAGTCTTTTCAACATGTCCACATGTTGAAATATCCACATGTCAAAGAATGAAAACGGAGCCTTGCCTAACATCATATACAAAAATTATCTCAAAATGAGTTGAAAAACCTAAATTCATAAACTAAAACTATAAAATTCTTAGAAAGAAAATAGGAGGATTTGGCAACAATGCATTAGATTATTTGACATGACACAAAAACACAGACAAAAAAGATAAATTACAAATAAATAAAAATAGATAAATTGGCTTTATCAGAATAATTTACTCTTGTATATCAAAGGATGTCTTTAAGAGAGTGAAAACCAGTGGAAAATATTTGCAAAATATGATAAATTGTTAATGTCCAGGTTATATAAAGAGCTCCTAGAATTCAACAATGAAAACAAAGTGAAACCAATTCAAAAATTAGTAAAGCACTTGAATAGATATTTTTCCTAAGAAGATTTATAAATGTCTACTAGGCACATGAAAAAATCCTCAAGCTAACTTTTTTATTAGGAAAATAAATCAAAATGATAAGGAAATACTACACACCAATTGCCTGCAGCCGTAGTCCTGAGGCATCCGATCCTGTCAGATCTCAGGAGCTAAGCAGGGTTGGGCCTGGTTAGTACGTGGATGGGAAACCACCTGGGAGCACCAGATGCTGCAGACTCAGGAGATGGACCTGGCAACCCACTTCCAAAATCAATCTGCCATTGAAAACCCTATGAACAGCAGAGAAGCACTGATAATAGTGTTTCGCCTGTTGTACATAGTGTCACTATGAGTTGGATACCGACTCAACAGCACATAACAACAACAACAACAAACACCCATTAGAAGAACTATGGTCAAAATAATAGGAAATAATGTGTTGTCAAGGATGTGGAAAAACTGGAAATCCAGTGCATTGCAGATGGGTATGAAAAACACTTTAAATGATATCGAAGACAGTTGGATGGTTCATTAAAAATTTAAACATAATTATTGTAGGATCCAGCAATTTTCCTAAGCATATATCCAAAAGAATATAAAGTGAAGACTTAAATAGATACTTTCGTACCAATGTTCATAGTAGCATTACTTACAAAGAGCAAAGGGTGGAAGCAATCTAAATGTCATTAACAGAAGAATGATGTGATGGAGAATTTTATGTGTTTAACTGATTAGGCTAAGTGATGTCCAGACAGCTGGTAAAACATTATTTCTGGATGTATTTGTGAGGGTATTTTTGGAAGAATTACTGTTTGAATGTACAGACTTAGTAAAGAAGATAGAGCCTCTTCAATGTGGGCAAATATCATCTAATCCTGGGAGGACCCAACTAGAATAGAAAGGGGAAGGAGATCTTCTGTCTCTTCTTGAGCTGGGAAATCCATTTTTCCTGCCCTCAGACAGCAGAGTTTCTGTTTCTTGGACTTTAAGACTCCAGAAATTATATCAGCACCTCCAGTCTTCCAACTGCTTTGGTTCTCAGGCCTTTGGCCTCAGATTAGAAGTTACACTATTAGCTACATACTTCTCAGGCCTTTGGATACAGAGTGAATTTCATGCTTGGTTTTGCATAGTCTCCAACTATTAGATACATACAGTGGGCCTGCTCAGTCTGCATAGCCCTGTGAGACAGTTACATAAATCTCCTATCTATCTGTCTATCTACCTCTCTATCATCTATTTATGTATCTATCAGTTCTGTTTCTCAGGAGCACCCTCACAAATACAAATGGATAAATAAAATGTAGTAAATGCATAGATTATATATTAGTCAGCTTTCCACTGCAGTGACAAAACACCTAAGGTAACAACTTAAACAGGAAAATTTTATTTTCGCTCATGATTTCAGACATTTCCATCCATAGTTGCTTGGCTTCATTGTTTTTGGGCCCGTGGTCAGGTAGAACATCATGTCAGGGAGCCATGTGGTAGAGCACAGCAGCTCACCTCTTGGTAGCCAAGAAAGAGAGAGAGAGAGAGAGAGAGAGAGAGAGAGAGAGAGAGAAAGAGAGAGAGAGAGAGAGAGAGAGAGAGAGAGAGAGAGGATGGGACTGGGGACAAAATATACCCTTCAAAGGCACGCCCCCACTGACTCACTTCCTCCATTTATGCCTCATTTCCTAAAACCTCCACCACCTCCCAATAACCCATCAAGCTATGAGTCAATCAATGGATGAATCCATTGATGATGTCAGAGCCACCAAGATCCAATCACTTCCCAAAGGTCCCATCTCTGAACACTGCTGCATTGGGGACCAAGTCCTTAGCACATGAGTTTTGGGGGCACATTTCATATCCAAACCATAGCACAATGGAATATTATAGCTTTAAAAAGGAGTAAAATACTTATACATGTTAAAACATGTTTTTGTCGTTTGGTGCTGTTGAGTTGGGTCCAACTTATAGTGACCTTATATACAACAGACAAAACACTCCCCAATACTGTGCCTGCACAGCATTATGTCAGTGCTTCTCTGCTATTCATAGGGTTTTCAATGCCAAATTGTTTCAGGAGTGGGTTGCCAGGTCCTTCTTCATAGGCTGCTGCACCTTGTATTCGCAGGAGGTCTCCCACCCAAGGACTAATCAGACCAACCCTGCTTAGCTTCTCAAATCAGGCAGGATTGAATGCCAGCATGCCATATATGCATTTTGATGTACATTATTCATATAGGTTCCCCCTTACCCTCCCTTACCCTCCCGTATGCTTCTCCCCACTCCCACTCTCCCCATCTAAGTCTTCTCTATCTTTTACTTGGTAATATTTTTCTATATGTCCTTGGGTTCCAGTTCTGTTTAAGACAGAAACTTTTCCTGTAGTAATATTTGTTTTTATCTTGGTAGAACAATTGCATGCATTTTCTAGACCATTTATATTGACACCATTCTTATCTTTTTTTTTCTCCTTTTATTTTGATCCGACCTTCGAATGGGATTTTTCCTTCTCATAATTTTGATTCAGCTCCCACATATGAACGATAACATGTGGTGTTTGTCTTTCTGAGCTTGTGTTTGTTCACTTAAAATAATTTTCTCTAATTCCATCCATTTTGCTGCGAATGACCTTATTTCCTTTTTCTTGATTGCTGAGTAGTATTTCATTGTGTATATATACCATAGTCGAATTGTATACTTAAAATGGTTTAAATGGAGAATTTTATATTGTATGTATTTACTATAATAAAAATAACCAATCTTGAAAATAAATAGGAGATAGTGAGTTATGTCAAATGCTCTCATTAGTTGAATACACAAAGGCTCAAAACTGACTAGTGGTTTTAGCTGTAGATATCACTGATGGCCTTGATAAGAATGTATTGGAAGATTTTTAAGGAAAATGGTAGGATAAGAATTGAGTATAGTTAGACAGTCACCCTTTGAAGGGATTCTTATACTGCAAAGAAGGTCAAAGAAATAGAGTAGTGACTGGTGGTGAAAGAGATTGAGGAAAGGGTTTTAAAATATATTCAGAGAAATAATGTTATACTTACATGCTGATGAGAATAATTCAGAATAGCACCACAAGATGATGATGCAGAGCATAAAGAGATAGGCTGGAGCAGTGTTTTATATATGTGAGGTGGGTTAGACACCAGCACTCAAGGTAGAAGACTTCGTTTAAAGGGGAGTATAAGTAATTCAACTAAGGAACAAGCATCAGAGAGTATTATGTGGGTGGAAAAGAGCATAGTAATATATTAGTATAGACAAGGTGATGATCATCTGTAGAAATTCGTTTAATATTTTTCATCTGAGTGTGAGGGAAGAGGAAGGAGTGTTGGAGGATTAAGAAGATAGGTAAAGATGTAAAAGAGTGGCTGAGGGGTAGGACAGGGTTAATGGTCTGGGGAAGTACAGCATGATTGCCTAGCAACATTAAAAATCAACTGAAATTGTGGTCTTGAAATTAAAGTAATAGCTGACCGTGTGGTTATGTTTTCCTGAAGTGATATTCAACTACATTGAGGCTGCTCTAGCGTTAGAAGAAAGCTATAATTAACCAAGGCTGTGGTTTTTCTAGTCGAACACAAAAACGTAAGAGTTACACAAGAGAAACTCAGGGTATATGGAGTGTTTATAAAGACCTGGGAAACAGGAATCTGAGGAAAGGGGTGAGAAGACCAAGGTGGATGAAGAACAATAAGAGGATGTAGGATCAAAGAAATGCTGATCTCAGTGGTTGCAAAGGAATGGTGGGTTTGAAGAAATAAAGGGAGAAGGAAGTTGTAATGTTAGGAGATGGTAGTTATGAAATGGAATGGAAAAAGTTGGGATTTTTGGAGAGGTTATATCTGTGATGAGAAGTTCTTGGGTAGAGCCATGAGAGTAAATGATTATTGCTGGAGAGAGGTTCAAGGAATTTGATTGGATTTGAAATGTCAAGGGATTTAAATGACTATCTCTTAATGTATTGAAATTATCAAAAATATGGAGATAATCACCATAATAAAGGCACTGAAATTGCAGGAAAATAATGGATTCATAGATAACAGCAACACTGAGAAGTGGTAAGTGATACAGTCTTATAATATGGGATATGATTACAATTGGATAGGTATGAGGAAGAATGGTCTGGAAGCTGCATTGTAAAGATACAACTTACCCCCAGACTCAGACCTGTTAGGGTTATGGGAGAAAAATAGAGCAGTCTCAATCCTATGAAGTAAGAGGAAGCAAAAAAAAAAAAAAAAAGGCCACCATACATAGATAAGATTAAGCACAAAGAGGAGGTTGCTGATTATAGGGTATGAATTCAAAAGACACATCAGAAGAGTTTCAGCATTTGGGGTAGAGGTGCCAGAAAGTGACAGAAGAAAGGATGCATAGAGCGCTGGGGAGATAAAACATGGGAGAGGAGAGATGATCTGGGAATCTGAGGTTTTGTGGTTACTGATTCGTTTATGTATCAATCATAAAGGAGTAAAGGGCATCATGAAATTAGTCCTGGTAGATTTAAAACAGATGGCAGTGGTGAGGAAGAGACTGGGAGTGTTTGGGGAGTCAGCAATAAGTTTTAGGGCCCCCTGCTCTCTATAAGTAATTAGGTATAAGGATTATGGAGATATGGCCATAGTGAATGGGTTGACTGGATTCTCTAATGATGGAGGAGAATCTGGGGTTCAGCAGGAATGCCTATACTGGTCCCCATAGGACTTCTGGAAACTCTATGGATTATACCAAGCATGCAGCCCCTTTATGTCTGACTTGCTTTGTCTCTAACCCAGTCAAAATGAGTGAAACAAGGATTTTTCTCTTTCCAACCAACTTTGAGTTGTTACGTTTCCTTCCTTTCATGACCTGATTAAACCTAGGCCACTGGGTCAGAACCACATATGATTCAAAATAGATATACCTCCTTAAAATGTTATTTTGTTTGTTTGTTTTAGGGGTATTTGTTGTTGTTGTTATTAGGTGCTATTGAGTCAAGTCTGACTCATAGCAACCCTCATAGGGTTTTCAGTGGGTGATTGTTTCAGAATTGTTTCAGGAGTGGGCTGCCACATCCTTCTCCCATTTTTGCAGTGCTGGGGATCAAACCCAGGGCTTCACAGAGTACAGAGAAGCATTCTACCAACCGAGCTAAACCTCAGTCCCTTTAGGGGTCTTTAGAACTGCTTAAATTTCTCTGTGGAGCTACAATGTGAATTTTGAAAAGACACTTATGGTCATATGGGAGGCAAAAGTATCTTGGAAAACATTAGTGGGAATATATTTGTGGGCAACAGTTTTCAACAAATATCAACTTTTCTGATACTATAACCTGCTGGGTTTAATTGTGCTTTTAATTCTCCATTAAATGTTTATGCAGAATTTTCGTTTCTCATTTGGTGGTGATTGCATGGAATTGATGGCTTACTTTGAAAAAAAAATGTGTGCTGGAGGAGGAGTGTATATTTAAACATCCAGTCTAAATTTTCTTGTCCATTTATTCTATTAAAATAAAAATAATTGCCCACAGATCTAATGCTTTGTCTAATGTTTAGCTTCTTGATTTTAATCTTATTCCTATATTTTAATTTTGCAAATTATGCAAAATTTAGAATTAGCTCTTTGATTTAACCACACTCAGCAGATTAGTCAGAGCCTACATCTTCCCCAACTATAATCTTATTTCAGAATTTACTGGCTAGGCAAAATTGTTTCATAGACTTTAGTTTGAAAAACTAATCACATAGCCCAATAAGTATTAGTGAATTCTATAAAGATTATGAGATTTTTCTACACATATTTCTTGGCCAGTTAAATCTGAGCAAAGCAGCATGACCTTACTGCAAATAAACCACTGCCAAGTGACATTAGAACTTGCTTCCTCAAGTACCTTTCAATTCACCATATGCCAAAGATATTTCTATGCATTAATTCCAATTATGTGATAACATCTATTCATATTGTTCAATAAATACTTCTGTGGGAGGAGAAATCACATTTTTTTACCCAATTGGCAGTAGAAATAATTATTCATGTGAAAATAGTAAAGAATGAAATCAAATATTTAATATCATTGTAGTCAGAGAAATCTAGCAGTTTTATTATGAACGTCCTTGTTTTTCAGCAAATCATGCTTCCATGGTTTTAATTTTCAAGCTTTGTACTTTGGAAGGTCATAAATAATAGCAAGAAGTAGGACAGCATTGATTTACTCCAAGATATAGGAAAATTAATATTCAAACTGGAGACTTGTCTTCACTAATGAGGAACTGTTAAGAAGGATGATATAGATTTTTAAAAATATATATGCAATAAATGCTTTATTTATATGTGATTGCAGAAAGCTCAGTTCAGTGAGGCAGTAGAAATCAGATGGGAACGAATTTTCTCTCTTGCACACATTGTCAATCTCTAAATTATGAGACCCAAAAATAAAACCAATGAATCAGCACCACAAGAAATGAAGTGGAGTAGGGGATATTTCTTTCCTCAGTAAAAGTGACAAAATTGTACAAAAACACTAAATTGAAAAATTGAGAATTTTCTGGAAATATACCTATCATGTTCACTTCAATTTTAAGAAAATTTGAAAGCAATGCTCATTTGTCTATCTTGTTGCATACCTGCTTTTGACGTGAGGATAGAGATAAAAACACATAATTTTTTGTGATTTATTCATAAATTTATTCTTAGCTTTTCACACGGCAGTGTATTTTGTCATCTACTAGATATAAAAGCCATTTTAGTTTAGGTTATGACCTCACTGCTCAGCCTCCTCAATTCATTTACTAAATTTTGTACAATTTATTCTCTTCTCTAATATGCTCACAGCTCTGGATGTTGAAGTTAGATAATTAATTTCTATTTCCCATCCAATTAAATAATTTTGCTTCATTTCCACCAGATACATACTTGTATGATAATTGTCACATAACTGTGTGTTGTTTTAATGTTCTTATTTTCTTCTTGTGTATTTTTCTTGTTTGTATCAATTACAGACATTTTAGTTTTGAAGTTTCTACATGGTAATTTGCCTAGTTATTGTGACCAGGTGCTTTAAATAGCTGCACTCTAAATCTATGTTCATATTTCTTGTGTGAATAATACTGTGAAATTTGAGGCAGTAAGAATTAAAGACTTTTGAAATAAAAGTAGCTGAAGATAGGTAGCTCCTTTAAAAATAGTCTTTCTGTTGTTCTAAGAAAAAGTTAACTGTCTGGGTAGGACAATTACTTTATTTCCATGTCAGTTATTAATATGGCTGAAACTAACTGAAACTCCAAAATAATAGTGGCATAAAGAAAGAGGGATCTGCTTAAATTTCTCATGTAATAAAAAAAAAATTCCAGTGGTAAGAAATCAAGGCTGAGGTAACTATTCAAAAACACTAGGACCATAGTTCCTCTTGTCTTTCTACTCATTACTTTGAATGCCTTCATGCTCAGCATCATTACTTCCTCATTATTTTCATCATTGAAAGCTGCTCCCCACACATCTGGGCTATATTCTAGGGAAAACAAAGGTGAAAGAAGGCCTAGGAGTGTAGCTCTGTGGTAGAGTACTTGCCTAGCATATGCCAGTTCCTGGGTTCAATCACCATGTACAGGGGGGAGAGGGGCAGAACTTTCTCTCTGAGGAAGAAGCACTTCTGTTACATCTCATTGGGCATAAATGTATCATTCATTCCTAGGTCAGTCTGCAAAAGTGAGATTTTTAGCCTTCCAGACTCCTCTTTAGAAAAAGGCAAAAGAGAAGGAGCTTGGTTATGGCCTTCACTAGAACTCATAGGTTGCCTGTGTTGGGGGTCAGTCAGAACCTCATGTTCTCCTTACACTTGTGGGTAGAGGTGTTTCATAGAAGTTACTGTCCATATTCTTGCTTACTCTCCCACTGCTTACCACATCCAGTATTGGATACATGTCTAGTTCACTCAGGGAAATGTAGATGGAAGTGATGTATGCCATGTACAGGCTGGCATTTTGGGGAATAGTGGATTTATTTTCCATGCTTGGCTTCTTTGACTGCCAGTGGCACGGAGAAGATTCCTTAATTCTATGCAATGATGGAACCATAAAATGAAGGAGCTGTAATGTTGTAAATCTGTATGCATAAGAGAGTCACCGTTGACGAATAACACTGTATATGGATATTTTGTTAGTGAAAAATAGTTACAGAATATCTAAAGCCACTGAAATTTGTGAGTTTTGCTGATTTTTGTCTTAATGAACAGCTCCACTCAGACATGCCTTGGATTATATTGCTTTAGTTAATATAGCATTCTTATGAAAAAGTTTTTATAGTCCTATTGTCAGTGGGAATTTCTTTTCCCAACTCTATTCTCTGATATGAAATACAGAACATGTTGGGAAGTATTCTATTCTTTTTTCATGTTCTGTTCTTGTTTCATATTTATCAAGCAAGAATTTTTTAAAAATTCCTTCTTTTGCTTTCTTTCCCCCCAAAAGAATTACAAAAGACAGTTCGGAGCTATTTTAAAATGGTTATTTTTAATACCCCCATAATATTTATTGGAGGAATATAGCTAATATTGCAAATCATTTCCACTTTATCACTGTTAATATGGGTGTTCTAAGATAACCATACATATTTTTTCTTGAATCATTCTAGTTCTCACCTTTGTGTTCAAAAATGCAGAAAAATATACCACATATGCATTTTTACCTCCTTTTGAAAGCAGCATAACTTTTGTAAGTGATGATAGATTGAAGAGAAATAGTGAAAAATATAAATATGAACATCAGCAATGATTTACATGCTAATCTGTGTAGCACTGAAAAATGATTGACAGTAGGATAAGACAGTAGGATAAGGATAAGGTTGCTAAACCAAAGCAAAACCAATAATTTAGGAACATAAAATAATCACTAACCTTGGAGAAAAAAGCAAACTCCCTATGTTTAAAACAATGCTACGTGGATGTCTGAGTTAACATGAGAATGGATTTTTGTGTGCCTTATTTGTTGATATTCAAACACCAATAAATAATATGTAAAAGACTGGCTAGAAGATAAGAATATAAAACCAAAACACACTATTAGTTTAAGTTAAAGATAAAAATTTTTGAAAAACAATTATGCCAGAGAAATAAAGAGGACTGTAAGAAACAACTATGAATAAGTTATATATTGGCCAATTTGATAATCTAGAAGGTATGGATACATTCCTACAAGCACACCATTTACAATAACTGCATCATGAGGAAATACAAAGTATGAACAGACCCTTAAATAGTAAGGAAAAGTAATCAAAAGCTTTATAACAACAAAAACAACAACAGAAACCTAGGACAAAATTCATGCTAGTGATCTCTACCAAACATTTATAGAAGAAAAATGCCAATCCTTCTCAATTTCTTCCAAAAAGAAAGAAGAAACACTTCCAAACTTATGAGACCATTATTACAAAGCCAGAAAGATACTATAGGAAAAGAAACCTATGGGCCAGTATCCCTAATGATCATATGTACAAAATTCTTCAGCAGAATACTAGCAAATTCAGTAGAACACTAAAAGGGTCATATACAAGGACAAGTAGGAATTTGTGCCTGGGATAGAAAGATGTTTCAGCATATAAAAGTTGCATAATAAGATGCAACTTGTTAACAGAATGAAGCATAAAAATCACATGATCATCTCATTAATGCAGAAAAGTAGTAAGCAAAATTCAACACAGTTTCTTGATAGAAACACTCAATAAACTAGGAATGGGTGGAAATTTTCTCAATAATCTCTGTCCAGATGTGAGTCCTAGATAAACTCAACTCTCTGAGAACCATTTACATACTATTGCACAGAGATCTGATGTCCCAACTCTGTGTGGCTCCCTGCTACACTGAGGCAAGTGCAACTAGCGTTCAGGGCAGTTTAAGTGACTAGAGAATACATGTAGACAACAGAAAGGAAGGATATGTGAAGAGTAGAGCAGAAATCTGTGTAGTGTTCCCCCAAAGTCCTGGGATGTACATACATAAAATCTGACGACTTGGGTCCTATCAGAGAGTCAAATGATAAGAAAAGGTTGTTAGTGGAACAAGATACAGAAGTTCAGTAACGATATTGGGTTTCTGACTCGATCTGCATGGTATGTACTTGTTAACAGCTTGGATCAAAGAATTCTAAACTAAATTACAAGGAAAATACAATAAGTCAAAATAAAGAACATGCAGCTAAGGTAGTAGCTAGAGGGAAATTTATAGCATTAAATACTTTTATTATAAAGGAACAAAGGTCTCAATATTAGCTTCACTCATAAACAATTATAAAAAAGAAAGAAACCCAAACCAAGCAGAAAGAAGGAAATAACAAAGATTAGAAAATAATGAAACTGGAAGCAGAGAAACAATAGAAAAAAATTAAACCAAAAGCCAATTGAAATAAATCAATGCAATTGATAACCATGTAGCAAGAGTAGTGGGGAGAGAAAATGAGAAAGTCAGAGAGAAACTACCCACATAAAGAATGATGGAGCCTGCCACTACAAACTCATTGTTGTTAAAAGCATAATAAAGAAATACTATAAACATAAATTTGACAAATTGGATGAAATGAAACAATTTCTTTAAAAAAATCACAAATAACCAAAACTCACTGAAGATAAAAAAGATAGTTTGAATAGCATTAGAACAAGGTTTAAACAGAAAAATTAAGCAACAATAGCAATAACAGCAACAACAAATAACCCGTGAAAAAGAAATCTCCTCTGAGCACAGTGATACATGCCTGTAATCTCAAAAACTCTGGAGTCAGAAAATAGAGGCAAGGAGATCATAAGTTCAAGGTCAGAGGCAGCCTGTGTAACTTAGTGAGACTCTTTCTCAAGATAAAAAATTTAGAAAATGAGGTTGCTCGGGGTACAGCTCCGTGGTAGAGTGCCTTACAAAGTATGCATGAAGCCCTGGGTTTAGTTCCCCAGTATAGGAAGAAAGAAAGAAAGAGAGAGAGAGAGAGAGAGAGAGAGAGAGAGAGAGAGAGAGAGGAAGGAAGGAAGAGAGGAAGGAAGGAAGGAAGGAAGGAAGGAAGGAAGGAAGGAAGAAGGGAAGGATCTCCAAGGTCTGATTTTTCATTGTTTCACTGATTAATTCTATCATTTGGGGAAAAACTAACATCAATTCTACACAATATTTTCCAGAAAATAGACTAGGAAAAAAGAGAGAATCCACTTCAAAGTATAAATATTGCCCTGATTTATCCAAAATCAAAACAAAAATAAAACCAAACTAACAGCATTGAAAGAAAACTACAAACTAATGTCCCTAATAAACACACAAAAATGTCAATAAAATATTATCAAATTCAGCACTGCCTAAAAGAATAATATACCATGATTGAGTGGCATTTATTATAGTTCTATTATATATTATATATATAATATATATAATATATTATATAATATATTATATTACATATTGTGTTATATATAATATAGTGCTATATTATAGCAAGACTAGTTCAGACAATTTGAAAATCAGTGTTTTCACCATATTAGCAATCAAGGGAAGAAATGTCCATAATCCTGTCAATTGACAACTGCAAAAACAATTGACGGAATTCAAAATTCATTTATGAAAATTCCAAGGAATCTTGAAAAATACTTCTAGCACTAATGTGTGTGTTAAAGTGATAGGAAATAAGATCTACATATAAAAATCTGTTGTATTTTGATAATTTAACAATTAACAACTGAAAATTTAAATTTAAAAAAATAATACAGTGAAGTCAGGAACTGTGCAGTTTGACAGTTTCTTATAGTTAGATGTGCATTCACCCTATGATTCAACAATTCTACTCCTATTTATTTACTCATGTAAAACAAAAACATATGTCCATAACAAAATCCTGTGTGTGTTAATAGTGCTTTATTCAATAACCATCAAAATCTGAAGCAGCACAAGTTGGTAAACAAATGGTACTAAATCTATGTATTGGACTAGAAATGGAATCACAATGGAATAGCAGTGGAAACAATTTTAAAACAGAAATTTGTTACTGAGAATATAGATGAATTACACATACCTTGTACCAACTGAAAGGATGTAGACTCAAGAATCTACCATGTATACCACTTATACCTACCATTTATAATATAGATGATCTGGAAAGCAAAATCTATAGAAACAAGGAGCATATTGATGACTGCTGGTTGATGGGGTTAGAGCACAAAAGAACACGAGAGAATTTCTTATAGCGCTACACATATTCCATATTTTATTTAAAGCATTAATTACATGACTGTATATTAAACCCATCAAACTGAACACCCAAAAAGGGTATATTTTAAAAGTATATAAATAACAAATTAATAGAATTATTTTTAAAAAATTGTTATAAAAGTAAAAACTCTTAGCAAATTAGGAATGGGAAGATTTTTTTTCAACTCAGTAAAGTGCATCCTGAAAAACCTATATTTAACATCAGACTTAATGGTGAAAGACTGAATACTTTTTCCTGAGTTTGGGAGAAATTTGTTGATATAGACAAAGATTTTTGTAGGTTAAATATAGAAAGTACAAACCAGTAAAAGATAAACTTCTGAATTGACAAGTGATAAAATTAGCAACAATTAAAATTTCTGCTCACCAAATGACACCACTAAGAAAATGAATAGTAGAATTACAGATTGGAAAATACTATTCTAAATACATCTATCTGGCAAAGGACTTGTATCAAGGATATATTTATACATTCTATAATTCAGTAATTAAAAGATAATCAATTTTCTTAAATAAGGAAAACCTTTTATGAGGTATTTTTCAAAGGGAGATTTACAAGTAGCCATTAAGAAGAAAAAGCATTCAAGATGATTAGATATTAGAGAAATGCAATTACAATCAGAATGAGCTATCACTCTTCACTCACTCTTGTTATTAGGTGCAGGATTGCCTCAGGAGTGGATTGCCACATCCTTCTCTCATTTTTGTGGTGCTGGGGATCAAATCCAGGGCCTCAGAGTCTGCAGAGCTGCCCTCTACCAACTGAGCCAAACTCCAGCCCCATAGAATGTGTAAACTAAAAACAATCTAAATGTCCATCAACAGAAAAACAAATGAGATTTTAGTATTTGTACAATAGAATACTATCTGGAAGCAAAAATGAATGCCTGATTCATACATGCAAGCATACAGATGCCTTTTAAAAACATTATGTAGAGTGAAAGAAGCAAAATAGGTCATACATAATTCCAGTTGTATGAAGTTCTAGAATAGGTAAACCTAAGTTAAAATGATCAAAATAAGAGAAGTGGTTGCCCAGAGGTGGGGGACTCAGAAAGAGGGCACACAAGAATTTCTTGTGAGGAAGGAAACAGTTGTATTCAAAGTGAAAGGGTTTATACAATGGATATACACAGATCATATTATGAAAATACCTCCTATTCTTTCCCAAAACTGTGTAGATGTTAACCTGAATAATAGTACAAAGGGAAGGGAAATAAAGTTCTGTAACAGGTAGGAAGAGATTAGTGGGTGTTTACATCAATCAGTAAATACTATATATTTATTCAAATGAGACAGTTTAAATATTATAGAATATTTGTAAAACACATTCAAAAAATTACATATCTACAGTGGTTTCATTGTTAAATGTAAATTAACTAAAGGAGCAATTTAAAATCTTAGAAGATAACAGCTACCATCATGAGAAAAAAATAAGTGTAATTGCAGAGCTACAGAAAATAGCTGTTCTGATATGTAAATGTAGAGGGTATCTCCTAAAATATGTGCACATATGCCTATAGAAAATCTCAAAAAGAATAATGCAGACAGATTGAGAGAACAAATATATAAAGAATTACAATCACAAGAAAATAATATTCATGAGTGCTTGGTCGAGTAGAAAATCTTGATAAACCAATGATAACCTTTTAGAAAAAGAAATGAGATGGCCAAAATTTAATTCAAGATACAGAAAACTTGAATAATTTTAAAACCTGTCAAAGAATGACCTCTAAAACACAGTCTTCCCAGGCATATAATGAATGATTTCTTTCAAATTAAACTCATAGTTTTAAGGAAAAGAATTTCAAAGAATAAGACAGCAATTCATAACCAAACCAAGTGCAGAAAGGAAACTATACAAATCTCATTTATGAAAAGGACTATTAAAATCCTAAATAACACAAGAAGCTGAAATCCAACTATATCATATATTAAAGAATAATCCAGTATAATCAAATAGAATTTATCCCAGAACTACAAGTATAACTTTTTCCCTGAGTTATCTATTTTTTTCCCTATAATTCTAAATATCCTTATGAAAAACACTGGTGAGAGAATCACTACAATTTTTTAAATTACTTTACAATTAGGTCTGTCTGGCCCATGAATTCTTATAGAAATGATTGAAAACTTAATTGACAGTAGGATATCTTTGGAGTAGCTCAACATGCTCCAACAAAGAGCCTATGGATCACTCAATAAGCAACTGATACATGCATACCCTTGAGAATTGTCCAAGTTACATACATCTCTAGTTATGAATGAATAATTATAGTCTCCATGAGAACAAAGTCAATAAGAAATTCACCAGGGAGTTACTTGGTGTGTATCACAAATTTTCTATTAGTTACTTGATCAGAAGTCTAAACTGAACCATTTAGCATAATCTTTTGCCTATTCCTAGGCCTGCTTCAATTCACAAATAAGAGCACTTTGAAAGGAAAAAGGCTCACTAAACCTCATAAATATTATGTTTTGTAGGATACCGACTCGACGGCACCTAACAACAACAACAACAAATATAGCAGGATAGTATGACATTTCCACCTAGCCATTTCTTTTTTTTTTCTTTTGTGGTACTGGGGGTTGAACCCAGGGCCTCGCGCTTGCATGCTCTGCAAGTGCTGGACCACTGAGCTGCACCCCCAGCCCATTTTTTTACTTTTTGAGACAGGGTCTCGCTAAGTTATGCAAACTGCCTCTGGTCTTGAACTTGCAATTCTCCTGCCTCCTCCTCCCGATCCACTGGGATTAGAGGCGTGCACCACCATGCCCAGCTCCACTTAGCCATTTCTAAAGTGACATGAAGTCATTAACCTTCATATTAGTGCCTGGGGGAAAGGAAATGTTTATACTAATTTGTTGTTGTCATTGTTAGGTGCCATCCAGTTGGGTCTGACTCATAGTGACCCTGTGTACAACAAAATGAAACACTCCTCATTTCTGTGCCAGGCACATAACCTTTTCTTATCCTTAAGCCCATTGTTGCAGTCACTGTGTCAATCCATCTAATTGAGGACTTACTTTTTTTCATTGACCTGACACTCTCCCAAACATGATGTCACAATCCATACTGAAGGCTGTGTTCATTGGTATTCATCAGTAAATGTTTCAAATCTTCTTCACTTTCGGCAAGCAGAGTTGTATAATCTACATAATACAGATTGTCAATGAATCTTCCTCCAATCATGATGCCATATTCTTCTTCATAATGTCCAGTTTCTTGGATTATTTGCTCAGCATAGAGATTGAAGAGGTGCGGTGAAAGGATACAACCTTGATGCACATCTTTCTCGACTTTAAAACAGGCAGTGTTTCCTTGTTTTGTTCCAACGACTACCTTGTGGTCTATGTACAGATTCCTCATGAGTACAATTAAGTGCTCTGGTATCCCATTCTTCACAATATTATCTATAATTTGCTATGCACCACACAGTGAATGCCTTTCCGTAGTCAATAAAACATAGATAGACACCTTTTTGGTATTCTCTTCTTTGACTAATATCCATCTGACATCAGCAATGATGTCCCTGGTTCCATGTCCTCTTCTGAATCCACTTGATTTTCCTGCAGTCCCATGTCTAAATACTGCTACAGTTGCTTTTGAATGATCTTTAGCAAAATTTTGCTTCTGTGTGATATTGTTAGTTTCCACATTTGGTTGGATCCACTTTCTTGGGAATAGGCACAAATATGGATCTCTTCCAGTCTGTTAGCTAGGTAGCTGTTTTCCAAATCTCTTGGCATAAACAAGTGAGTACCTCCAGTGCTGCATCTGTTTGTTGGAACATCGCTATTGGCATTCCATCAATTCCCGGAGCCTTGTATTTCACCAATTCCTTCAAGGCAGCTTCCAGTTCATCTTTCAGTACCTGATCATATGCAACTTCTTTGTTGTTGTTAGGTGCCATTGAGTCATGTCCAAGTCATAGAAACCCTCAGAGGGGTTTGAATGGCTGACTGTTTCAGGATTGCCTTGAGAGTGGACTGCAACATCCTTCTCCCACTTTTGCAGTGCTGGGAATTGAACCAGGGACCTCAGAGACTATAGAACAGTGCTCTACCAATTGAGCTAAATCCCAGACCCATGCAACCTCTTTAAGTGGTTGGTAATCCACCAATTCTTTTTGGTATGACTCTGTGTATTCCTCTATCTTCTTTTGATGTTTCTAGCATTGTTTGATATTTTCCCTGCAGAATTCTTCACTATTGACACTTGAGGCTTGAATTTTTTCTTCAATTCCTTAAGCTTGAGAAAAACAGAGCATACTATTCCCTTTTGGTTTTCTGTCTCCATCTCTTTGCACAAGTCATTATAATATTTGATTTAGTGTTCTTGAACTGCCCTTTGAAATCTTCTGTTTAGTTCCTTAATTTCAATGTGTCTTCCTTTTACTTTAGGTGCTTGATGTTTAAGGAAAAATTTCAGAATCTCTTTTGACATGTAATTGTGTCTTTTCTTTTTCTTTCTATGTTTTAATAACCGTTTGTTTTCCTCATGAATGATATTTCTGATGTCCTGCCACAACTTGTCTGGTCTTCTATCATTAGTGTCCAATGCATCACACCTGTTGTTGAGGTCATCTCTGAACTCAGGTGGGGTATGCCCATGGTCATCCACTGGCTTTAATACACTTGTTCTAATTTCCTCAGTTTCAATTTGAGCCTGCATATGAGCAGTTGATCATCTGATCCACAATCAGCACCTGATCTTATTTTGACTTTTGATATTGAGCCTTTCTACAAATGTAGTCAATTTGGTTCTTGTATGTTCCATCTGGTGAAATCCAGGTGTATGGTCACCATATATGTTGGTAAAAAACATGTTTACAATGAAAAAGTCATTGGTCTGACAAAATTCTATCACACAATCTCCAGCACCATTTCTGTCACTAAAGGCACAATTTCCAACTACTGAACCTTCTTTGTTTCCAACTTTCACATTCCAGCCATCAGTAATTATCACTGCATCTTGATTACGTGTTTTATTTCAGATTGCAGAAGCTGGTAAAAATTTTCCCAATATTCATTTGTAGCCTTAGTGGTGGGTGCATAAATTTGAACAATATTCATATTAACTGGATTTCCTTGTAGGCATGTGGATATTATTCTATCATTGACAGCATTGTACTTCAGGACAGATCTTAATATGTCTTTTTTTTATGATGAGTACAACCTCATTTTTCTTTAATTTGTCATTCCCAGAATAATAGACCATATGATTATCTGATTCAGAATAGCCCATGCCAATCCATTTTAGCTCACTGATGCCTAGAATATAGAAGTTTATGTACTACATTGCCCTTTTGATAATTTCTAACTTTCCTAGATTAATACTATGTATAGTCTATGTTCCAATTATTAATGGATATTTGTAGTTCCTCCTCACTTTGAGTTGTGCCACATCAACAAATGGAGGTCCCTGGGTCTTTATTCCATTTCTCTCATGGTAGACTCTACTTTGAGGAAGTAACTCTTCTCCAGTTGTCTTTTGAGTGCCTTCCAATCTGGGAGGCTCATTTTTGGGCACTATATCTAACAGTGTTTCCCTCCTATTCATAGGATTTTCAGTGGCTAATTGCTTCAGAAATGGGTTGCCAGGTCCTGCTCCCTCATCTATCTTAAATAGGAAACTCAGCTGAGTCCTGTCCACATGAGTGACCCTACTGGTATTCATAATACCAGTAGCATAGCTTTCAGCCATATGGAAGCCTCCACAGTACATCAAACTGATAGACATATGGGGGTATATTAACTTAGTAGTATGATTTGTCCCCACCAAAACTCATGTTGAGGCTTGGCCCCCACTGTGGCAGAGTTGGGAGGTGAAACTTAGTGGGTGGAGTTTGGGCCATGGGAACAGAACAATTATGAATGGATTAATGGCTTTCTTGCCTGAATGAGTTCTTGCTTTTGTGAAACTGTATAAGTTATTGCAAGAATGAGTTGTTATTAGATAAGATTATTCCTTACATCTTGCCTTTTACACATATATGGTGTGATCAAAAATATGCCAAATGCTTAAAAATTATTACAGTAAAAGACACATTGCTATTAATCCCCCTCCAAATATTCTCCTTGGTTTGAACACACTTATCCTATCATTCTTGTCACTTTCTGAAGCAGTTCTGCAAATCCTCTTTCATGAGTATCTTTAGTTGTGCTGTAATGGTTACCTTGATGACCTAAATCCATTCAAAATGTTTACCTTTCATGGTCATTTTGTCTTTGGAAGAGCGCCAGAAGTCACACGGTGCCAGATGCCATGAAAAAGGTGGAAGAGAAAAACACTGTAATATTTTATTTGACAAAAATTACTGTGCTGGATGCAATGTATGACATGGAACATTGTCATAATAGAGGATGAAACTAATATTTTGTGATCACACCTCATACACTCATTTGTTCTTCTATTTTCTGGCAGGAGTTGAAGAAATAAGAGGCTGTTGGCAGCTCTATGTGCCAAAATAAACCACTTTCCTTTATGAATTATCCAACCTCAGGTAGTTTGTTATGGAAAAAGAAAATGTGATTGTACAATACACTAAAGATTAGCCCAGAAATATCTAGATGGCAAAGTAAGATCTCCAGTAGTGCCTAGGAAATAAGTCTTCTTGAGATAAGAAACTTGGCATAAATACATGGCTACTTTTACCTTAAGACATTTGCCATGTTATAAAAGCTATAGGGTGGGAACTGAACAGTTAAACCTAAAAGCTCCCAGGAAAAGAACTGATTCTTGTGTAATTCTTAAGCAATGAAACTAACCAAAATCTTAATTAAAAAAAAAAGAAGCAATAAATCTAAAGGAACAAGATAAACCAGAGTTGGACTGAGTTTTACTAAGCACAGAAGACAACAGAATGAGTGAACCTGAAGATAAGTTAATTTAAAAAATCTAAAACATAAAGAAAAAGAGAAAAATAGAATAAAATAGATATTCAAAAACCTATAGCTGGTGTATTAGAAGGAGCATAGGGGGAAAAAAGGAGACAGAAGCAAACACTAGAAGACATAATGGTGTAAAAATCACAAAATGGATTCAAGATGGGAACTCACAAATTCAAAATCTCAGAGAAGCTCAAGAAGGATAAGTAAGAAAAAGAACTAACCAAACAATCAATGAAAAAGCACACCAGGGTCAAACTGCTCAAAAACAAAGTAAATTTTATAATTTCTTTCAAAAGTTTCTATTTTCTCTTTTATGTTGGCTTTGTATTTTTTAGTAGCTACTCTAGAGACTGCCTGCAGTTGTAGCCCTGTGGCATCCGATCCGGTCAGATCTCAGAAGCTAAGCAGGGTTGGGCCTGGTTAGTACCTGGATGGGAGACCGCCTGGGAACACCAGAAGCTGTAGGCTTGGGAGAAGGACCTGGCAACCCCCTCCCAAAAATCAATCTGCCATTGAAAACCCTATGAACAGCAGAGAAGCACTGAAGATAGTGTTTCCCCTGTTGTACAGAGGGTCACTATGAGTCGGATACCAACTCGAGGGCACCTAACAACAACTCTAGAGACTATAATATGGACATTTATATTATAATCTCCCTTGAATGAATGTTATATAACCTATAGCATAATAGGGCTGGGATTTAGCTCAGTTGGTAGAGAGCTGCGCTGCAGTCTCTGAGGTCCCGAGTTCAATTCCCAGCACCGCAAAAAGGGGAGAAGTGCCTGGCAATCCACTCCCAAGGAAATCCCGAAACAGTCAGCTATTGAAAACCCTATGAGGGTCGCTATGAGTTGGATACCAACTCGATGGCACCTAACAACAACAACAACATAGCATAATAGTTTTATAACTATATATTTCCAATTACCTACCACTAACCATTGATGATATTGTTTACCTATATTTAATTCTGCATATTCTTAAGTTTAATTTTGCTTATGCTGAAAGTTCCAGAAGATATTGGTTTTATATTTGTCAATTGATTTTTTAAAATTAGAAAAAAGGTCTTTCATATTCGCTTGCATATCTTTCTATTGCTCTTCTTTTTCTTGCATTTTAACCTAAAATCATCTGAATGTTTTATGTAGTATGATTCTATGGGTGATGAATTCCCTCAGATTTTTTTTTTAATTTTGGCCTTAAAATATCTTATTTATTTTTATTTGTGAAGAGTTTCTTTTCCCCCTATGTAAGTAAAAGTCTAGGTTAATAGCTCTCTTTTTCTTTTTCTTTTCCCTACTGCTTTAAAGATAATCTATTCTCTTCTGGCTTCTATTGATTCTTATGAGAAGTCTGCTGTCAATCTTACTGTTTTCTGAATTTAATATGTCTTTTTAGTTACTGCCTAAGAGGTTCTTATTGTCTTTGATTTTTAGCTGTTTGATAGGCTTTGGTGTGTTTTCTTTGTGTTTCTTTTACTGGAGATTACTGAGTTTCTTGGCCTTTTGGGTTAACGTATTTCATTCATTTTGGATAATTCTTAGTTATTACCTCTTCTAATATTGTTTCTGCTCCCATTCTTCCTTTCCTCTCTTTCTGGGACCAATATTAGATGTACATAAAACTATTTGGAATTGTCATAAAGGTCTCTGATGGCCTTTTCTGTTTTATTTTATTCATTTTGTTTTCTCTCAGTTTCAGATAATTTTTATTTGATGGTTTATAAATTCGACTGTTGCTATATTCTACTTACTCTATGTAATAGCAGATTTCTTTTTCAGTCCTATAATTTCTTTTGATTAAAAAATTAATTTCTGCTGGATGTGGTGGTGCATCCCTGGAATACTAGTAACTTGGGAGGCTGAGGCAGAGGATCACAAATTTGAGGCCAGGAGCAGCCTCTGAAATGTAGCGAGACTCTGAATTTAAAAAAAAAAATTTTTTTTAATGAGGTGATGGGTGCAGCCCAGTGATAGAGTATTTTCAAAGTATGTGTGAGGCTCTGAGTTCAACCTCCAAGTACTGCCAAAAAAAGTTAGTTTCTGTGTATTTGTTGAAATGACTGAATGCTTCACCCTACTTTTCTTGTAAGGTTTTTAGCCTATTATTAGCACTGTTAAGCTAATGTCCTTGTTATCCTTGGTTGTCCATGATTATGCTGTTATTTTTCCCAATATTTTTCTTTATTCATGGGTCATACATTTCTTCCTTTTTACATGAGTCATAATTTTTATGGTATGCTAAACATTGTGCATAAAAACAGTAGAGACAAAAGTGCTTTTTATTCGACCTTCAGAAAGGGCGTAACTTTTTCTCTGTCAAACATCTCATGGGATCAGTTTTCTCTTTGAGCTTTCTTTACTAGCTGAAGTTAGTTCAATTCTTTACTAGCTAGGTTAGTTCAATTCACCTCTGACATCAAATATCTTGAGAATGTGATTAGCCCTTTCTCTCAAGGGGACTTTTATATCTAAATACAGTGAGAGTAGACTCTCTCCACTTCTGCCTCTTCCTCTCCCCTCTCTCATTCCTTCCTACACCTCCTTACAGTTTCTTACGCTGATGCATATTTAAAGGAGAATTGCAAAGTGGGGAAAACTAGCTACAAATCTGAAGATTCTCCATATCCCAATCTGCCATGCCAGGCTATGGATGACTATTAAACATCCAGTTAGTTTCTCCTTGTCCTGACATAGTTTTCTTCTTCCTGCAGTAGGCACACTTCTCTCTCTTCTCATGCCATGATTTTTTGCAAATGTCCTAGTAATAGAATGTCACTGGTGCCTGCTCACTAGTGAAATACTTGCTTCACTGTAGAAATTTAATTATTTCAATTTCTTTACATGCACAGATTTTTATGCCTTCAAAGACTTTTTGCGTTTTAGTTTTCCTGTTTGTTCCTATTGTTGCAGTAAGAATGAATGGTATGCTGTGGATAATATAGAACTTTTCAGAAGCACAATTTTCTATTAAATTTTTAAATTACTTTTAATTTCAATAAATTGGTTAGCCTAATTTCTCTGTTTTAGGACTTAGGAGCTCCTGAGAAGCATGTTGTCCTTGCTGTTCTTGGTGCAATTCTAAAAGAAGGGCATGTATAGGTAGAACAGGTAGAAGTGCTTAGGCATGTAGGCCCTGGAGCTCAATGATGTATGTCCAGCTTCTAGCATGACTACTTACTAGCTCTGGGCAAAGTATTTCAATCCCCCAGGCTTCAATTTTCCTGTTTGTGGAATAAACATTATGATAGTATATATGTTTGTGGAATAAACATTATGATAGTATATATCACATATACTTAAGTGATGGAAAAAGAACACTAATAGTAATATATGGTACAGACATAGTAGTCCATAAATGCTGGTTATTTATAAAATGGAAGGCCCAATTATGAAAAACATTTGGTTAGAGTAAAGATGAGATCTGCCTGAGAGTGCCCCTGATCAACTATTGGTTTCCTACAATCAATTATCATTTTAATCTGTGAAGCTATTTGGTAATTTCTTCTTTCTGGCGCCAGTATGAGGATTCCCTTGAAGGTCATCTCCTCCAAACCCATGCCCTTATTTGGCCCCAATAGCACCAAATATCTGTTGAGAATGAGATTATGAATGAAATGTGAAATCCAACCTGACCTTACCTTGTGCTGATGCTCCATCTAAAACTGACTATTTATCATGCAGTTTGGAGTGGGACAGCAGACTGCTGATGGCTGGACAGCTAGCTACACTGATCCAAGCCTTATAAGATTTCAAAGTAATTTTGGTTACAGATATTTATTTTGAATTTATTACATGGCTAATGATAGGGACATTACATTTAGTTTTTCAAGCTGATAGCTTTTCTTTCAAGCAAATGATCAATGCCAAACAAATCACTGACTAAAAGAATATTGCTTATATGAGGCTTTCTTCTACCTGAGGCAAAAGAGGAAAGAATAGAATTAGGATCTAAAGGAGATTTGATGGCTGTCATTTCCACAATAGGAATGTTGACAGGTGGAATAAATAACTTCAGGACAGCAACTTGTTAAACTGGGTTAAAAGAAGATCTGTATGAGTGTGGCCCAGTCTGATGCTGCCTGCCAATCTGATTATATTTTATTACTCAGCTGAACTGTATGCCGTGATTCAGTTTGTGGTTATCCAAAGGGGTCACAAGCTGCAGCAGCTCATATTTCCTGAACATATTTTGGCAGAAATTGTGGATTGCTTTAAAAGAATGCCAACCCGTGTCAGAGATAAGGACAAAGGGCTCCTTTATAGTTATTTAACATTATCAAACTACCAACCAAGGCGAGACCATTTCCTTTGTGGGAGTCCAGAATACATTTAGGGACATCATGGAGCCATTGCAGGTCCTATTCACTAGAAAACAAGACTTTACATACTGAGGATTTAGGCATATGCATTATGAATACCTTGCCTTTAAGTCTGGTTTCTCTGAGTTGACCCTACCTTGTACTGTTTTGAGCTCTCCTCATTAATTTCAGCTGTTTCCCCTTGGCCTTGTCATCATTCACTTTTCATATATTCCTAAAATTATAAACTTGGATTTTAAAAAAATATTTCCCTGCTTATCCCCACTCCAATTATATTGTTTTCCAGTTCTGTGACTGCTTGTTTTTCTCCCTGAGCAATGTGAAGTCTCATTCTGCACTCAGATATTTATTCATCCAATATAGATTTCATGGTTAACCAGTTTATTTACATCCTTTCTAGCACCACCAATCCTTCTCCTCCCTTAGCTTTCAGCAGCAATTGTCCAATCTTGGGTCAAACCAACTATTTGTCTGCTCTTTCCAACACTGAGGCTGCTCATGCTACTGAGAAAAATCAGTGATACCCTAGAATTGTACATTTCTAGTACAATTCTAATGCCATAGTACTCAGGGAGTACTCAGTAAGTATTCACTATAAAAAATATTTTCTATTGTTACATGTATATTCATCCCTGTATCCTCCTCTCCTATCTCAGAAGAAATGCCTTAGTTCTATACAAAACTAATTTCTATGTATGGATTCATTACATTAATATCCCCTTACCAATGGTTTTGATTTCTTAGGGTTTAGTTACAGTTAATCATGTTCTGAAAATACTAAATGGAACATTCTAGAAATAAATAATTCATAAATTTTAAATCACATGCTATTCTGAATAGCATGATGAAATCTCTCTCTGTTCTACTGGAGATGTGAACTATCCCTTTGTCCACTGTATCCATGCTGTATATGCTACCTACCCATTTGTCACTCAGTAGCCATCTTAGTTATCAGATGAATGATCATAGGATCACAGTGTTTATGTTCAAGTAATCCTCACCAACTAGTCTAAATCTAGATCATGATGCTTACCTCATTCACCTCACTTCATTTCACCATGTAGGTATTGTACCATATTGCATCATCACAAGAAGAATGCTGAGTCCAGTACACTAAGAATTTTTGAGAAAGGCAGAGACTCTATTTGTATAACTTTTATGTTAGTATATTGTTATAATTACTCAATTTAATTATGAATCATTGTTATTGATCTTATGGTGTCTAATTTTTTTTTGGTGGTACTTGGGGGTTAAACCCAAGACTTCGCACATACTTTGCAAGGCCTCTACTCATTTTTAAATTTTTATCTTGAGACAAGTTCTCTCTAAATTATGCAGGCTGGCTCTGGCTTCAAATCTACCATACTCCTGCCTCTGCCTCCCAAATCACTAAGATTACAGGCATGAGCCACCATGCCTATTTTATAGAGCAAACCTTGTCATAGGTTTTTATGGATAGGAAGAAATATAATATATATAACATTCAGTTGACTGTGGTTTCAGGCATCTGTTGGGGGTGTTGGAAGTCCCCCTCAAAGATAAGGGGCACTGCTCTGACATCTTCTCATACGTCATTGATAGCACTTTCCATCAATTCAGTCTCTCTTAACCTGTATTTTTCCATCTGTCTGTACATAAATAAATCATGCACACACACACACAAATAAAACACACACATTCTGGCAACCCTATGTGCTCTTTTAGCTCTGACTTTCTCTTTTCATAATTATACTTCTGTTAAGCTAGTTTATAATCATTAATTTGCCTTCCTCAACTCCATTACTGTCACACCAAAAAACATACATTTGACAGAATAATCAATGATTTCCAAATTGTTAAATCTATAGATATTTAATGCTACTTTTAGATTGCCATATATTGAACTTATGTACCTGGCATGGTGCTAAGCTGTTTTAAGTTTGCTAAGAGATAGGTATCAAAGAAGTGGAAACAAAAGCTGAGAGGTGTGTTCCATTCAGCCACCATCGCTTCACTGAGTATACACTATTAGATAACCACTGTTCTGCTTTCTTTGGGAGCTTATAATTCAGGCAGGGAGGCAGATTCTAAACTAGTTAACAAACAGCACAATTATACTAACTGAGATGAAAGCTATAAAGAAAACCAAAAAGATTCCATGATTGACAACAGTAAGCATAATCTCAATTACAAAGGTCATAGGACCTCTCTAAGGAGGTGCAACTAAACTGATCACTAAAGATGGGAATGTGACTTTCATGCAAAATAGTGGAAGAGAAGTTCAGGAAAAGAAGTAGCCATTTTTGAATTGAATGTCATAGGTTGGATAAGAGCTTTGGGAGTGGAAGTTTGGTGTGGCTTTGCCTAATGACCTCAGGCAGGGTTAGCCATGGATCTTTCTCTCTTATGATACTCTGCACCTGTTACCATGTTTTCCCACTAGACCTACCTTAGGATAAGTTTGCAGACCCTAGCGTGTGCCAGCACATAATAAAAATATATGAAATAAGGAAATGTTTATTGAACAAGCTAATGGCAATTTATGCTAATACACATTGCTCACCTGCATCTAGGGAAACCAAGAGCTTAGTATTTTCACATAGGCTCTTCCTATTCTATGTGGCCACTTCTATACCTCAGGTTTCTTTTACCTGGTTAGCCTACTGAATTGTGTGCAGTCAACTGCTAGTAATCAAGATAATGAATTAGGCTTAGAGACTGAGATCTGAGGGCTGGCATAAGACAATTTCCTTATTTCCCCTTTAGTTTTTTACCATTGGGTTTTATATCAGACCATAACCAATTAACATAAAAGTTTGGCTTATGAAAATATTTAAAATGGTAGATTTTTCTTGGGAGATTTATGAATATGCATGTTAGAAGCTGTTCTTCCTTCAGCGTGGTCTCCCGTAGAGAATACTAAACTGGAAGGTCAAAGCCCTGAGTTTTATTCTTGGCTTTGCCACTCACTCCCTCAGTGACCTTGGACAAGTTGCTTAGCCGCTCGGCAGGCAACTGTTTCTGTGTTGATAAAGATGTGAGTAATGATAGCTGAAACCTCCCTCCATATAGGGAAGTTGGGAAGATTAATGAGATACTGTTTATAAAGCACCCTGAACTTTGAGAAATAGGAATTGTATAAATACAGAGAATTGCTATTGTTATTCAATAGCCATTTTACTACAAATTCCCAAAAATCTGGGAAGAGTAGGAAAGTCAGAAAGTAGAGACTATTTCTTATAACATCTACTAGAAGTGAATTAATCCACTGAGTTTGTCTCTATGTTATTTCCTGTACATAAAACCTATCTTTGGAATTTAAAAAATGAATATTTTGCAAATCCAAATCATTTCACAAGATATACCTTTTTTTCCTTTTTTCTCTTTGTTGATAAATGTTGGCAGCATAGAGAGTAATATAGTATTTGCTTTTTCCATTCTGAAACTATTACATCACTTTTGGTTACACTTTCATCAACTTACAAAGTTTATGGAAACTTTTGACTAATATGTAGTGAAACTCATGCATATATGGGTTATAGTCCCCTATTTTCCCCATGAACTCATGAAGTTGCCTTGTTTACATTGAAATTATCCTTTTCCAAATTTAGATATATCTTTACTGGTCATTTGTGGACCCAAGACAAAGGAGAACTATTTAATAGTGGAGGCATAAGACCCCTTAGGCATAAGATTTTTGTGGTGAGTTACTCAAGGGATAAGATCTGAGTAATATTTATTGATTGATGACAATTTCAGTCTGGTCCTGTATCCACATCTCCTAAGCCACTACCCAAGCAATGAATTGGAAACAAAATTTATTCTCTCATTTACTTCTCCCTGAGTTTAAAAGTCCTTTAATGGAAGGGACTATCAGAAAGGAAGGGGAAAATGAAAGACAAGGATCATATTAACTCTCACTGATTAGACCCTGAATAATCAAGAGTTGACACCACCATGGTCATATGTACTAAAACAATGAGACTTGCTGTCATTCCTTTCATTTTGTATCCATTATACTTCAAAAAGTGCACTTTTCAGATCTAGCTAGTCTCTTAAACGTGATGCCTTAATATTCAGAATGTGTGGAATGTGGGAAAATTGATGTTCCTCTGAGAATCTCAATCTTGCATTAGCAGACTCTTTTGCATTTAATTTTATCCCCTGTTTATATTAAAGGCAAAGAGGTTTCTTTTGACATGAGGAATTTAAAAACATATGTAGATAAAGTCCTTTTGAGTATCCTATTTTTCCTCTCCTTATTAGGGCTGACAGGAATAGCTCTTTTCTCAGCTTCTAAAGTTCCAGGTGATCCACAGTTGTTATAAGTATATCGACCTTATGGTGCATTTGTTTCTAGGAAAGAAATGGAACAAGTAATCTGCTAAATGCATTCGGTTGCAGCTATTATTATCAGCTTTTGAAAACTACTGATTGCCTCTAAGATGTGTTAAAATTTAGGAAAGAATATATTCAGTTGTCAAAAAAATCTGAGGTTACAGAATTCAACCATAAAAAAAGAAATGTGGGGATAAAGTCCATTTTTCTCAAATTATGTGGTGCACATTTTTTTTCCCAAATGGGAAATCTGTTTTTAAGGTTCCTTAAATAATATATTATACAACATGACATTTAAAAATAATTTAAATTATTATTTTTAAATTTTAGACAATATTAGGCATGACTTTTATATTACCTTCATTTTAGATCACAGGGTTCCTGTAGGAGGAATAATGGGATTGATGTGCATTTCAATGACTGTAAAAATGCACCAATCACATCTGTATTTCAGATCCATAAGAGACAAAACGGGGGTTAACTTTTTTGATTCCTTTACATCAATGGAAGAGCTGCATCTAGGACCCAGAGTTCACAGTTTATCTTTCCATTTAATCTTTTCAATATCCTCTAGCCTTCTCTGTCTACTAGAATCAGATCTTATGATGAAAAGAAAAAAAATAAAAGAAGGAAGAAAAAAAGGGAAAAAGGAAGGAAGGAAGGGAGAGGAGGAGAGGAGAAAAAGGGAAGGAGGATGAAAAAAAGAAAAGATGATCAGGCTCTTTTTTCCTATCAGTTTTACTATCAAGATGGGAAAGAGAGTTGGGCACCTCGACACATACCTGTAATCCCAGCCAACTCAAGTCAGGAGGCTGAAGTAGGAGGATTGTGAGTGTGAGGCTCGAGGCAGCCTGTGCAATTTAGCAAGACCCTGCCTCAAAAGAAAGAGGGGGAAGGGGCTGAGGATATGGCTCATTGGTAGAACACTTGCCTAGCATGCATTGAAGCCCTAGGCCCAACTGCCCACCCCCATCCAGTTCTGGAAAAAGCAAAAAGATGGGGAAATAAATCATTTTTGGTAAGTTGAAAATAGCTCCCTGATGACATCTACATCCTAATCCTAAAAGACTATGAATATACTGCCTTTTATGGTAAAAGGAATCAGTTAGATATAATTAAGGATTTTTTTAAAGAATAATTATACATGTTTTACACTTTTAATTCTATTTATATCCACATCTTTTTACTTCATTAGAAAGTAAGCTCTTCTTTTTTCTTGGTGCTAGGGATCCAACCTATGGCCATCCACATGCTAGGCAAGTGCCATATCATGAGCTATGTCCTCAGTCCTTAAACTAAGGAACTTGAGAGGGCAAGATTGTCCTGGATTATCTGGGTGATCCCAAAGTAATCAGGAGGGTCATTATAAAAATGTGGCAAATGGATGAGAGAGAGAAAGAGAGAGAGAGAGAGAGAGAGAGAGAGAGAGAGAGAGAGAGGAGATCTAAGGACTGAAATGGAAGTGAGAGGCAAGAGAAAATGCTACATTTCTGGCTCTGAAGATGAAGGAAGGGGCTATAAGCCAAGTAATGCAAGAGGCCTCTAGAAGCTGGAAAAAGCAAAGAAATAGATTTTCCATCAGAGTTTTCGAAAGAACACAGGCTTGCTGACACCTTGAGTTTAGCACAGTAAAACTAAATTTGGACTTCCCACCTCTAGAACTATATAATAATAAATTTGATTTGTTTTAAACCACTAAGTTAAAGGCAATTTGTTGCAGCAGCAATCAGAAACTAATATACCATTACAAAGATAATCTAGCCAGTTTCATTGCTGCTTCACAGTGGGTGAATAAACATGGTGTTCCTAGTAAACTGTGAACAGGGGACAATGATCTCTAATTTGACGTCATTTTGTAGAAACAAGCAGGGTGTACTGTCCCAAAGAATGTCATCCAAGGGCTGGAATTCTGGACCCTGGCTTGCTTACCTTGTGGAAGAGTAGGAGCCCTCATGCTTGGAAATTAAAATTTTCCACTCACATTAGAATCAATTCCCTAACCATCACAAATTCCTCAGATTAACATAAAATGAAAAAACATATTACATAGCTGTGTCAGACCTCATTTTAGGATCTTAGCATTTTAAATATATTGATATGACAGTAGCATCCTAGAAAATAGTCAGCTCAGTAGGAAAGAAGAATATTTAATAGGAAGCCATAATGCAGTATGAGTAAAGTGTGTGGGAGAATACATGTTATGGGGCGAGAGAAGCAGATGCTAAGGAAAAAATACTTCTAATTGAAGCAAAGTACCATGTAAAAAAGCAGCAGTACAAATTGCTAAAATATTTACTAAAAGACTCACCAAAACCTGTAGTTTTACTGCTTCTTAGGGTATTTAGGTATGGATTATAGTAATACCTCATAATCCTGTCAGATTTCAGCTAAAACCTATATGCTGAAATTGCTGAATTAAATTTCACATAGGTCCCTGAAACTTTTATGAGGGTATTTCATTAATACCATTCATACCCTGAAGGAAGTCAGCATGGAACAGAAGAAAAAGCAAAAGATTTAAAAGCAGGACCATTCTAGTTATAACTAGCATTTTTAAAGGAGCCAGTGATGTTGTTGAGTCCTAGCTCTGTGCACTTGAGCAAGATATATGACTTCTCTGGACCACAGTTTTCTCATCTATAAAAATAGATGTAGCAATGGCTCTACTTCACAGGGTGTTAAAAGAATTAAAGTAAATAATATTTATTTATTTATTCATTTATTTATTTATTTAGGCTTTTTGAGACAAGATCTCACTATGTAACCCAGGATGGCCTTGAGTTCCAGATCCTCCTGCCTCCACCTCCCAAATGCCACTAAACCCCTATGGCAGGCTATATCTTTTAAAGTCTGCCCTGTTACGTGCTGTTGAGTTGGATCCAACGCATAGCAACCCTAAGCACAGCAGAGCAAAACACTATCCAACGCTGTGCCATGCACACATTCCTTTTATGTTTGAGCCCACTGTTGTAGCCATTATGTTTTTTTCTCATTTTGAGTCATACCACATCAGCAACTGGAGTTCCCAGGGGCTTTACTCCATTTCTGGCATTAAGGTTAACTCTACTTTGAGGAGACAACTCTTCTCCAGTCATTTCTTGAATGCATTCCAGTCTGGGGGTTCAATTTCCAGCACTGTATTTGACAGTGTTTCTCTGCTATACATAGGGTTTTCACTGGCTAATTGTTTTGGGAGTGGGCTCTCAGGTCCTTCTCCCTAGTTTGTCTTAGTCTGCAAGTTCAGCTGAAACCTGTCCACCATGGGAGGCCTTACTAGTATCTGAAATACCAGGAGCATAGCTTTCAGCATTACAGCAACACACAAACCCTCATAACCCAACAAGCTGACAGATATGTGGGGGAGAGTCTGCCTTGGAAGCCCCTAAATATTTTTCAAAAGGCTTCAGAAGTCAATGAGGAGAGTTTAATTAGACCACAATGAGACCAGCCAGGTGGGGCAGGAGTAGAGATCTGAAATGACATTTATGTATTCAGTCAAGACAGGAGGAATCGGGAGAAGTGACCCAGCTGCAAATGTGCAAAGGCTAGGTGATCTGAGAGGTCATTTCCAAGGCATCTACCATGAGGTCTTGTTTTAATCCATGCAAGCAATTACAACCATGGAATCCAAGCTAACCATCAGTACAGTGTACCAGTCAAGACATAAGAAGCGGGCACATTTCCATAAAGTAAACCAAGAGTCATAGACAAAGGCCAAGTATAGTATAAAAAACTAGGACATTTTGAGAGTAGTGAGGATGGGGTCAGAACTGGCAAACTAAGTAGAAACTCATCTATGTCAAGGTCAGAACTGAAGCAAAGAGGATCTAAAATCAGGTAAAACCTGTCTTTTGTTCAGTCAGAATTAGTCCAATTAATAGGAAAAAGGCTCAGTCTACTGGTAGCATCAAAGCAAAATTATACAAGACAGAATTAAATAGGCAAGACTATTGCAATACAGAGAGATTGAACTCAACTCCGCTGAAACCAAAGATGGGAGAATTTTATGCATTGAGAATGGTAAGAGGAAATCTGGCATTAGAGGAAAAGTTGGTCAATGTGATTAGGCCATCTGTTTGCTAATTGGTGCTTATGGAAGACATGGGAGATGGGGGTGCTATCTTTCTTGCAGGTTATATTTCAGGTCATTGAGAAAGATATTCTTGGATTATAAAACTGGCAAGAGACTGAGAGAAGGTTTACATCTGACTGGGGCAGAGAAAGAATTTTAATTGCAAGTATTCTTAGGAAAATGCTCTAAGAAAAGGGAAGGCTAGGGTCCATACCCAGAAAGAAACCTATTGAAATTGAGACAAATTGATGGGAAAGTGAAGACCTTTTTGGTCAGTAGAGAATATGTAGCTACAAATATGGGACTGTTAGTATGACTCCCCAAAGACCTGAATTATACTCAACTCCAACAGGTAGACTAAACATTGGAGTCATCTTTTCACTATTTGATAGTGATAACATGGGCTCTGGGAGAAGGATGTGGCAACCCACTCCCAAGGCAATCCCGAAGACAGTCAGCCACTGAAAACCCTGTGAGGGTCTCTATGAGTCGGACTCGACTGAATGGCACCTAACAACAACAACAACATGGGCTAAAACACAGAAGTCACAGTTCTCTGTTTCTATCAAAGGATTACCTTACTACCTTTATTTCTTTTTCTTTCTTTATGTTGTTTTATTTATTTTTTATTTTATTTTATTTTTTATAATACTGGGAGGTTGAACCCAGGGCCTCGCACATGCTAGACAAGAGCTTTTCCACTGAATTTCACGTTCAGCCCCTCCATTTAAAAAAAAAAATTATATACGGTCTAAGTTGCACAGGCTGCCTCTGGCCTTGAACTCATGATCCTCCTGCCTCAGATTCCTGAGTAGCTGGGATTGCAGGCATACATCATAAATCCAGTTCTATTTATTTTTGTTGTTGTTGTTGTTGTTGTTGTTGTTGTTGCTGTTGTTGTTGTTAGGTGCCATCGAGTCGGTATCCGACTCATAGCGACCCTCTGTACGACAGGGGAAACACTATTGTCAGTGCTTCTCTGCTGTTCATAGGGTTTTCAAGGGCAGATTGATATTTGGGAGGGGGTTGCCAGGTCCTTCTCCCAAGCCTACAGCTTCTGGTGTTCCCAGGCAGTCTCCCATCCAGGTACTAACCAGGCCTGACCCTGCTTAGCTTCCAAGATCTGACAGGATTGGATGCCACAGGGCTACCGCTGCAGGCTTATTTTTATTAGCATATATTAATTGTACAAAGTAATGGATTTCATTATGACATTTCTGTATGTGCATATAATGTACTTTCAGCATATTCTCCCCTCCTAATATCCTACTGACTTTAATTCCCAACTCACATCACTCCAAGGATGAAATGGGCCCACTGAACAGTATTTCCTGGGCCTTATTTCTCCACCTGTGAAATCTCTAGAACTTCTTTCATTCCTATCAATGGCTCTATTTCTCTCCAGGGCTGTTTCTAGGAGCTTCTGAGGGTCCATTTTTGTCTCCTTCACTGAGCTCTTTGGAGATTTTGAAGCTGAGCTCTTGTCCTAATTTTGTTGAGGGTCCTTGTCAAGGAGAATCTGAGCTAATGTCATCCTTTGTTCCAACATCTAATACCACTGGGCTCGGCTGGCACTGCCTGTGGCTACTGCTGAAGCTGTGGGTGATGATATTGGCACAAAAGGATGCAGCTCCCAGTGTGACAGCAATTGGAATCACTGGAGAGAATGATGGGCTGGAGTCCAAGGTGGTCAAATACCACCCACAGGGAAAGAGTGTCTCACTGTCATTGTGAACTGAGATCCTCTGGGTTTCCAATGACTCCAAGAAGATTGTAAGAAAATAGCTTATTCAGTTACTCTACTAGCTCCTCCACTTCTGGGTCTCAAGGTCAATTGGCTGGGAAATACAAGTGATAAACAACATCCTCTATAAAGATCACCCTGCTCTCTCATGGCTAAGACACTTTATGGAGCTAAACTTAAAATGCAAGTCTCTCTCCTCCCTTAAGATGAGGTCTTTTCCAAGAGGCTACTCAGTTTCTCATACAAATAAACATTTCAGGGCCTTCCTTGTTTACTAAGTTAAGTGTGATGGCCAGGAGTGCTCTCCATCAACACCAGCAATGAGTCACCAGGGACCCAGGGTAAAAATAGCCAGCCCAGATGAAAGAATAGCAAGAGGATCCTCTGTGGCCACAATGGTTGATTTTTTGTTTAATGTTAGTGCCTAGAGTTCAGTTTCAAGTTTCAAATTGGCATTCTTCTACCCAGTTAATTAGGTAATTTGTGTAGGAATAATGTACATTGCGTTTCCCTGGAACTAAATGGATCTGTTATCATTTTGAATTTTGACAGAAAAAATATATGTGACTTGTTCCACCTTTTTGAAAGTTGCCCTTACACAAATATTTAGTCCCACTAATTTAGGCATGCCTGCAGCCATAGCCCAATCCTGGGTATGGCATCCGATCCTGTTGGATTCCGGAAGTTAAGCAGGGCTGGGCCAGGTTAGTACTTGGGAAATCCCTTGGGAACACCAGGTGCTGTAGGCTTGGGAAACGGACCCGGCAATCCACTCCCCAAAATCAATCCGCCATTGAAAACCCTATGAACAGCAGAGAAGCACTAACAATAGTGTTTTGCCTGTTGTAGGCAGGCTCGCTATGAGGCAGATGCCGACTGGAAGGCACCTAACAACAACAACAATTTAGGCATAGAAGTGCTAAGTGACTATTCAAGGATCATGTAGTAATCAATTGGAACTTGTACCAGAACCAGGATACCTAGCTACTTATTAATTAATTGTTTGTTTGAAACAGATCTCACTTTCATTGCCCAAGCACAAATGATTCTCCTGCCTCAGCTTCCTGAGTCAGGAGGTAGTCACTGGGACAACAGGTGCATGCCATTACACCGTCTACCATCACTAATTTAGAACCAACACTGTTATATTTTCTTAAAACACTGGTTCTAATCAATCTGTGGACAAGAAGTAAAGCTGCAGAAATGCTATTCAACTAGGATGTCACCTTAAAAGGCGGCAGAGAACTGAGTCACAAGGGTACCAGCCTCAGCTAATAAGGACTAACTTTGAACACAGAATTGCTTGAAGATCTTTGTGCATTTCAGGAAGAAGTATTGGGGAACACACGAACAGTAAACAATCCTCTTCATATTTTTCCAGAATTTCTTCTCTTTAAACAGCTAAAGTGCATTCTTTCTGTTTTAAAATGTAGATCTCCAGCCTGGATGAAATAATCACATAAAAGGAAAGTTGCCCCTGTACAGACAAAATATATCCTAAAAGTAATATACTTTTATCTTTATTAAGATCATTTTGTTGTTGTTATTGTTAAGAATGAAATGATCATTTGGGGGAAAGTTAATTTCCTGCAGAAGTTGAAAACATTCTTTAAAATAATTGCTGGATAATGATATATCTTCTCCCATGGTGTCCCCAATGCCAACAACAGTACCTAGAACATAGTAGGTTCTCAATGAATAAAAAATATGTGATTGGATATATGAATAAACTTCATGATTTATAAAGAGATGGAGCTGTGTTTAATCTAATAAGATTCATAACATAGGGGAGCTCTAAATTTTATTGTTTCTTTACTTATTAGGTCCAGAGATGGTTAGATAGCATCTAGGACCTGGGGGTCTATTAAAGTCTGGTGATTTATCAGTTTTCTTATTTGTAAAATGTAGGGTTTGAGCAAGAAAACTGTTTCCTTAAAGTTCTGAAAGTTAATAGACGTAGGTGCTAATCACCAGCAAATCTATGCTATTTAAATCTCCCCTTTATGAAGAAAAATAAAACAAATGAAAAAAAGCAGTTTGATAATGTTTCAGGTCCACTAGAGGGGAAGTATTATTGAGTCATGTAGGTGGTTAAGAATGACTAGAAAATACTAAACAGTACTACATGAGTTATTGTGGCAAAGAATCACAAATGATCTAACACTTCATACTTGAACATCACAAAATATTTTACAAGGAGAAAATACTGTTCTTATATGGCAGATTATGGGAACTGTGATATATCCAGATTAGACAACTTTCTTGAGAGCACAGAAATTCATAAAAAATAGGGTCTAAGATTCCATCATCTGACTTCTTAGCTTTGGACACTGACCATCCTGTGGCTGAATTACAGAACCATGGAATCTGAAGTTGTCAGGAAACTTAGGACTTGTTCCACCCACCACTTAGGAAATATGATGAGCAACTACTCAACTCACCTGTTCATATTCCCCCATCACAGTCAGCCATAGTGGAGAGGAACCAGGCTGGAGTGCCCTTCAGGGTGACTTCCTTTTGAAGCATTCAGAAGGGATTTTTGAAAATCAAAGAAGAAAACATCTTGAAAAAATTGGCTGCTGGTGGTACTGTCTCCTCTGAGTTGACATCATCAATCAGCCAACAGTGTAGGAGACTTGTCAAATTCTGGCAGCATGAGGGACAAGAGAAATAGTCAGATGCTTGAAAAATGGCGAGCTGCTTCACCACACAGCTGGAGCCCAACATAGTTGTTATTTGGGGAGAAAAAAATGTAATGGAGAAGGGGGAGGCATAGAAGGGGTGTTTATAAAAAGCCTCAATTAAAATGCATCTGATTCATAATTTTCTCTATTTTGTAGCAGAATAACTTTCTACCTTGACTTGTGCATTGTGCTTGGCTACCTCAGAATTCATTTTTCAGCTGTTATTCATACTTGGGGTTGGTGTTTCTGAATGTATTCTTCCTCACAGTAACTGTTGACAGGTCCAGCCCTGTAACCATCTGGCTCCTGAAGTAATGAGACCAAATGAAATGGAGCTTGAAGAAATTAACATTCTTTCCTTAATCTATTAATAACTGAAAAGTGTTGATTTTGGTGACAGCTAGATACTTTATTATGAAGCATGTTGGTTAATTAAGAGCAGCATAATGAAGGTTATAGAAACGCATACCCCTCCCGAAATACACATATTTTTAATAAGCATAATTTGATTCTTCTCACAGGCTAAAACAGAAAAAGTCAGTGAAAATGTTATGCACAAAGGAAGTCTCAACAAAGAATAAACACACAATTTGGTATGTACATACCACGGCTACTGTTGTTTTATTATGTTAAGTCTGCCTGCGTATATCAAATTCAGCGGTTGCATATCAATGGATGTTGCAGATAATTACAGGTCTTCCAATTCCATCATGCCATGGTCCCATGATTCTTTCCCCATCTATTTACTATCAGATGATGCTTTTGGGTTTGTAGGATCCCTAAGGGGGTAGGGAAGAGGGAAATCATCCACTTTGCCAAAATTGAAAATGCACAGATTTTGATATTTAGATCATAGATAATGATATTTCCTTAGTCTTCTCTGGTATTTGCAAACATTTTCCTTTTGCTTGGGAAAATTCTATGAAAACGCTGTCTTGCACACAGACCTGTCATTAATAATAGATAGGGTGCTGCTTCTTTTCTCTCACCTTCCCCTCATACTGAGCTCAGAAAAGTTCTGGGTGCCCCTTGTTGCAGTGTTGATGTGTATTGTTGATGTCCACTTCTAGCCAGTTAGTCCAGGAATTTGCTCCCAGACCTTATTAAGAAATTTTATCTTTTTTTCTATGCTTGCAATCTTCATTCTATTTTAATTAACATACATGGGTACTTTGTAGGCAAATCTAGTACCATTTTTCTTTCGGACTGGTGTCCCATAAACTAAGCCCCAAAGCTTTCCCTGTTGAGAATACAAAATTATTTATATGTGTATTTTCATTGCTCGAGTTTGCTGTACCATTTCTTTCTCATTGTCCGTTTCATTTTGCCACTGTCTCTCCTCTAGCTAGCCAAGACGTCCCCACAGAACAGCTGATTTGTCCCTTTCTAGCTCTTTCTTTCCCAAGATATACTGTGCAAGACTGAGTAGAGAGGAAAGGTAAAGGCCCATGTACTTCAGTCCAAAACCTCCTAATGACAGTTAGCAATGTGTTTTTCTACTTTTGGCTTCAATTATCCAGTTTGGTTGTCAAAGCTGACAAATTACTGAATGAGAACTAGATCTTTAGTATAAATGTTGCCTTTCTGAACAGAGAGAATGTATTTTCTCTTTGTTTTTCCTCTTTGTTGTATTCAACCTCCATTTGAGTTCTTTTTTTATTATTATACCTTCTGTCACCTTCTCTTGATTTTCTACCTCCTTCATATTATTGATGCCAGAGGTATGTCGGCCCCTTTGTGACATTGAACTGTCACCATTAGACTCAGAAGATCCATGGGGGAGCATTTCTTCTTCTTTGATAAGAACTTCAGTTATTTTCTGTGAAGTGCTCACTTCTATTTGTTTGGAGAAATAATTCTATTTTCCAAAATATAATTAAATAACATTATTAATCAGAATATTAAAGCCCACTTTCCTCAGGGCATATGGTCTTCTGGAGTTCCCACCCAGGACTCTGTATATCAGGATGATCAGGCTGAGGAGTTGGAAATAGATTCAAGGCCATTGATTGGTCCTCTAGTCCTTATCTACTGCAGCCGCAATAATGCCTAGTTGCAAAGCAAGGGCAGAAACCATTCAATCTCATAGTCTGAGTTGGGGTCCTGAAGACTCATAAGGAGACAACAAGAACCATGATGACTAGATCAAGGTCATTCTCAGTGCATATGGCATATTGTATATGGCATATATGTATGCTATTGATATCATTGGAATGATAATGCTGAATTATTGTTATAAAGATGAGGGATAAGAATAAAGAAGAAATAAAACTTTTTGGGGAAAATTCTGTCTAAATCAGTGACAGAGTAGATTTCAGGGAATGATAAAAAAAAAGTGTGTTTGACTTGTTTAGTGATGATGTGCTAGCCTACTCTGGACCATTTTAAATGGATCCATCCTTCCCACACAAATGCTGTCACTGAGAAAGCATAAACACCCCTCATCACTCCCAGTTTGCTGCCTCTAGGACTGGTCTAGGAATTTTCACTTTTCTTTTCCATCACCAGTATCAGAAAATACTTACTTTAGACCCTCTTGGCTTTCCCAGCTCTGGGCTTTCATGCCTACTCCCCACTACCCTCTTCTTTATTCCCTTTTCCTCATCCTAACACTCCATTCAGATACCTTCTCTGGCTTGAGCCTATACTATTCTCTCCTAGCTGATATCTTCTTTTCTGCAAGCACCATGTGCATTACAGCTGAGGATAAAAATTGTTTCTGTTACTGGATTCAATTTGAAAAGATTTACATCCAGCCATCAGGGGAGCAGAACCAGGTATCATTCCGTATATATTGGCTGTAATCCCAGTCATAAAATATTACTTTACAGTTTGTTTAGATCTTCAGAAATGAAAGAGTCATGTAAAGAACATAAAGGTTTGATATGACTTGCAGATGACTTGGGTCACTAGTAAAATACCTATGCATTCCTATGGCTGTTTCTTCATTAACAAAGGTGAGGTAGAAATGTTGGGTCATTCCACTTTGTTACAGGTGAAATGGTATAAAGGGAAGCCTGCTAGTGTTAGGTTTGAAATGTAGAATCTTGTACAGTACAGAAATAGAATGATGGTGAAGTTAAGCCTCAAAAATTTGCCAAACTCATGCAAAGAACTTAAAAAGCCTACATATTTAAAGCCAAAATCATTACCTTAGAACCACATGTACTTATGACAGGAGGCAACTATCAAAGAACAATCCTTCTTAAACATGTGAAATATAGCCAAAGCTATCTACATAAGCCCTAAAAATACAGGTATTGAGAACTTACACAAGTTATATTCCACACCAGAACTTACATTTTTCTCAAAGGATTTACTTTGGTACAAAACAAAAAAAGACTGTATTAGTAGTATTCAAAATGTAAATTTGAGTTACAGAAAAATTAACATAGCCTTGGAAGGATATGAATTTATTCAAGGACCAGAATATGTTTTTCTTATTTTTCTTGTTACAAAATGGAGTGTTTGATAAATTCATTAATTCAAACTATTGTTGTTGTTGTTGTTGTTAGGTGCCATGGAGTTGATGTCCGACTCATAGTGACCTACTTACAACAGGCGAAACAGTATTGTCAGTGCTTCTCTGCTATTCATAGGGCTTTCACTGGCAGATTGATTTTGGAAGTGGGTTGCTGGGTCCTTCTCCCAAGCCTACAGCACCTGGTGTTCCCAGGTAGCCTCTCATCCAAGTACTAACCAGGCCCTACCCAGCTCCTGAGATCTGTGAGGATCAGATGCCACAGGGGTATAGCTGCAGGCAATTCAAACTATGAAAGTTACTAATTCAAATGACAAGGAATAGAACAAATTTATGGAATGTATTTTAAATGTTATTGTATCACTTTTAAGTATTTGTTGTAATTTGAATTATTTAAACAGATAATATTAGTGTGCAAGTCTTGTTTTTTCTCTATTAATGATTTTCCATATATCATGAATAGAGTAAATAGAAAATGATTTTTACTCCCAACTAGGAAACTATTTCTCTTCATTTCTCATTTTGCTCAGAATTTACCTGGTGTGCCTTCTTCAACAAGTTAACTCTTTGGTTTAATTACTTTAACTCCAAATGAGTGATGCAGCATTGTTTCCAGAGTCAATTAGATTTGGATGCACTTCAAACCTTATGATGCATCAGAACCATTGATTTTATTTCCAGAGGAAGACCAGAACTTTTATATTTTGTACAGCCATACACATGAGGCATAATTTTAAAAATATATGGTGAATGCTGCTGCCAAATGCCCTCCAATGGAAAGGCAGGGATCCTCAGTATGGGGAGCAGCAGTGATACATCAGATCTTAGTAATGACGTGTGACAAGTTTCAACTTGTTTGATACAAGCAGTAGGGTGTGAGACATAGCTGAGAGAAAATATATTTTAAAGGGACCTTAAACTACAGATCATGCACAATGGTTCTGATATGGCAATTTCTGTTAAATATGCATTATGGTGTATCCTCATCCACCTTATTCACTGTACTGGGCACTGTGCAACTTCTGGCTCTTCCCCAGAGTCAAAAGGACCATGAAGGGTAAACTTGTCAAATCAATTCAGTACATTGAGGCAGCTACAACAGGGAAACTAAAGATACTCATAAAACACGACTTCCTGAATCACTTCAGAAAGTGCCAAGAAGAATAAGTCTGAAGCCAAGGGGGTATTTTGAAGGTGATTAATGATAATGTGTCTTTTATTGTAATAATTTTTTTAACTTAAACATTCACTGAATTTTGGGATCACACTTTGTATACAAATCATACAAGTCAAAATTCAATCAGGGAAACCTAGGACCTATGAGTATCATGAGATAAGAGATTTATTATAGGAACAATAAAGCACAACCATGTGCACACAATTGTGGAGAATCTAGGTAGAAGAAGCTGTGCCCCTATCGAGAACAGGTACAAAGAGGCAAGTGGAAGTTTGCCAGGAGTCTGGGTGGCCAGGTAAGCCTGGTTTTCTGGGTGGAATTGTGAAGGAGAGCTTGGGGAGGGTCTATGGAAAGGTATTGCCTCATTACATTGTGAGGGAGGTAGGGTCACTGGCTGTGCAATGGGGAAGGATGAGGACAGTTCTGTGTCATTCTCTCAGGTTGCTTTCTAGCCTGCCAACCTGCAGAGTAAGGTTCACTACTTTTCCCTTCTGCCATCTTAATTCCAGATAAATCACTCTTGTATCATCGAGAGCAGAAGCATACAAAGAAGATGATTCTGGGAAATGCTGTTCAGCTTAGCACTATTATTACAGAACAAACCACTACAGTCATGTTAACTACATTTACTTTGCTGAACACTTTGTTGTTGTTCGATGCCATGCAGTCAGAGCTGACTCATAGGGACCCTATGTAGAACAGAACAAAATAGTACCCAACACTGTGACATGCACCTACACTTTTTGAGCTCCCTGTTGCAACCACTATGTTTCTTCTTATTTTGAGTCATGCCACATCAACAACTGGAGTTCCCAGGGGATTTACTCCATTCCTGTCATTAAGGTCAACTCTACTTTGAGGAGCCAACTCTTCCCCAGTCATTTCTTGAATGCTTTCCAGCCTATGGGGCTCATTTTCTGGCACTATATTTGACAGTGTTTCTCTGCAATACATAGGGTTTCCAATGGCTGATTGTTTTGGGCTGTCAGGACCTTCTTCCTAGTCTGTCGTAGTCTGGAAGCTCAGCTGAAATCTGTCCACCATGGGTGGCCCTGCTGGTATCTGAAATACTGGTGGTATAGCTTTCAGCATCACAGCAACATTCAGGCCCCTGCAGCATGACAAGCTGACAGACACATAGGGGTTACAGAGCACTGCTAAAGTATTTTCGCAGAGTGGTGTACAAAGTACATGGCCCGTGCTTATGAGGAGGACTTCATACAAATGGAAAAGCAAAATGGTTCATTCCACAGTGCAAGGTGGCATTTTGTAGTGTCAGAGTGAATGCTACAGCCAGAAATTCAATGTGCAAAGTGCATAAACAAATACATAGTAAGATCCCCAAAAAAGAATGTTTTAAAAATCAGTTTTGCTTCTTTTTTCTTTGTTCTATTCTCTTAAATAGACTTAAAATTTTTAGCTGGGTACGGTGGCATATCCCTGTAATCCCAGTGACTTGGGAGGTGTAGCCAGGAGGATGATGAGTTCAACATTCAACTTCCCAAGTACCACACACACACACACACACACACACACACACACACACACACACACACACAATATATATATATATATATATATATATATATATATATATATAAAATAGAGATCCACAAAATGCAGAAAGATCTGAATATCTTGTCTGATTTCATTGATGAAAGTAAAGATTTCATAAACTTTTCTGGCTTTAGACTAACCTTTGCTGTATCACACTTGGAGAGCATACACATCAAGTAAATGTGAACTCATTTCATGGAAAGAATAAGGTCTTTTCTCTCTTTTTTTGGCAGTACTTGGGGGTCAAACCCAGGGCCTCACACATATTTTGCAAGTGCTCTACCCCTGGGCTGAACCCTATGGCCCATTTTAAACTTTTTATTTTGAATCAGGGTCTTGCTAAGTTATGCAGACTGCCTTTGGTCTGGACCTCATGATACTGCTGCCTCCACATCCCGAGTTGCTGGGATGACAGGCGTGTGCTGCCACACTTGGATAGAATAATGTCTTTTTACAGTTTAAAACCTTTCCCTTGTAACCAAGAGAAACAGACTGAGAACCATAGAAGAAACTGCATTGAAATCTGTTCTATTTGCCAGATGTGTAATTTTCAAGACTCTCCGTTCCTGTAACTACCTCAAGGGAGAGAAACAGCCTTTGAGAAAGAAACAGGAGAGAAAAGATCAGTTTGAATGATAATGAGGTTTGCAAAGAGAGACCTTTTCCTTTTTCGCACAATGGGCTAGACAGCTTTTTGATGTCAGTTTAGAACACCCATTAGCTATGATACGAGTTATAGGTCCATCAAGGGAAGAATATACCCCTATGGATTAGGTAGCAAAGGTCTCCCTCTCTGAGCTTCATTATTATTACAAAAGGCTCATTCATACAGTGCTAATGGGAGGTATACACATGCTTCAGAGAATAGATCTCATGGGATGGAGAACTGTGCAGCTACTTTCTAATTCATGCACATGTGGAAAGAGAAAGATTGTTAGATTGTTGCTGTCTTTTCTGTGGATCAAACCATTTGTGCTTCCCTCTTTTCTGCTCCTTCGCCTTTATCACCATCACCTCTCTTTCACAGCTTCAGATCTCCCCCAGGAAAGCAGCCCTGCAGTGGTCAATGTGTGATCACAAGAAAGCCCCTGACCTTGCTGGAGAGAGCATACTCGAAAGGTACCTGGGTCGATGTGGAGTATCATCTCTCACTAAGAAACCCAGCCCCAAAGATGTATTTGCAGATGGGGTCCTGGGCACAGAATGACTTCCAGTGTCTGTCTGTCTGTTTCTTTCTTTCTTTCTTCTTCCTTCCTTCCTTCCTTCCTTTCTTCTTTCTTCCTTCCTTCCTTTCTTCTTTTTTCCTTCCTTCTTTCATTTCTTCCTTCCTTCCTTTCTCTTTTTTCTTCCTTCCTTCCTTCCTTCCTTCCTTCTTTATTCCTTCCTGCCTCCCTCCTTCCCTCTCTCTCTCCCTCCTTCCCTCTCTCCCTCCCTCCTTCCTTCGTCTCTCTCTCTCTCTCTCTCTCTCTCTCTCTCTCTCTCTCTTTCCTTCTTTCTTTCAACAATCTTTGACAGACCCAAGAAGCCTTATATTCTTATACTTTTAGGCAAGAAGTCTCCTTTTTGTGTGTGTGTGTGTGTGGTTGGGGGGAATTGGATGACATTATTTATCACATTGTGGAAAGTTTGGGAGCATTTCCAAATGCCACTTAGGACACACAAAATGATATTTTCTGGGGCGTGAAGGGAGAGTTCAAAGTCACCAAGGCTTATGTAATCAAGTCCAGGCACCCTGTGGGAAGTGAACATAGTGAAATATTTTGATACATAAAGAAGTTTATGCTTTTTGTAATTACTTTACCAAATAAAACTGATTTTCCCCCTTTAAAATGCTCCAGGAATAAATGATGTATGGAAATAACAGGGATCAACTGGGAAGGAGTCAGAAGGATAGTCAGAGCTCATGGAATTAATTTGTGTGCAGGAAGAAAAACAAATACATAATTATTACTACAAAGTACTGATCCTGTATGTATTTACTAGCTTGTTTCGACGATCTCTTCTTTTTTTCCCCCTCTTTTTAGCCTGCCTTATATTTTTGAGTTTATATTTTCCAAGGTCATCATAAAGGTACTTGATCTGAACAAATAAAAGCTGTAGCTCAGATTTGGGGAGATCTCCTGTGACTCCATCTGAGTGTTCATTCCACAAGAAAATTCCACTTCCACAGGCCAGTGAGGAGTTGCATATTTATGTTGTATGCATTCATATGTGTTGATACATATTACAATATATGTAATATACATGTATTGCAATACAATATTACAAATATATTTTATGGGAATGTATTGCAATACAATATTACAAATATATTTTATGGGAATAGAGGAATTATTTTCTATTTTTTCCTTCTACTTGCTAATTGAAGCCTCACTGTGGTCACCTTTATTGGGGCTTCAGGAGACTAGAGACAAGTCATTAGTTCTCTATGCTCTGCTGACATGAATCTAGAAGGCACCTCAACAGGTCATCAAAATAATTTCTTTTCTAGCTAATTTTTTCAAGTTAATATCTCTCACACTGAGCATTCAGTAGGCTTCTTATTTCCATGGAGATGGGGGTTAGCTATAGTATATCATTCTAAATAATCTAACTTAAAATTCTTGATTACATAAAATACCATCTCCTCTTCCATATGCTACACAAATGTCATTTTTGTCTTTTTCTTATAGCTATGATTTCTAACCACCCATCTTCCTAATTCTTCCTTAGATTCTTTACCTCCTCATACCTTCCTTTAGCCAGGAAACAAAGTCAAAATAATTGCTTTAGAATGGCTCAGATTAGAGATGAATAAAGAAGAGGGTCTTACCTACAGTGACACTATATATCTATCTATTATACAGTGGAAAGAATTCTTATATTGGGTGGGAAAACAGTCTAGAGCCCTAGGAGAAAATTGACAGACTACAATCAGAATAAGAGCTGCTCAGTATTTTTAGGTTATATACTGTTTTATGGGCTGGTGTTTAGCTCAGTTGGTAGAGTGGGGCTCCACAATCTCTGAAGACCTAGGTTCCATCCCCAGCACCACAAAAATTGGAGAAGGACGTGGCAATCCACTCCTGAAGCAGTCCTGAAAAATCAGCCATTGAAAACCCTGTGAGGGTTGCTATGAGTCAGACCTGACTCAATGGCACCTAATAACAACAACAACAATATACTGTTTTATATGAAACTTCAATTGTAATGCATTCCAGTCAAGCATGCACTCTCTCATTCATCCTGAGCTCCACCACTCCCTGTTATATCTCACTTAATTCAAAGATGGATGTTGCCTACCACAGCATCTGGGTTTGGTATCTTAACACTATTGCTCCAATATTGACCAACACCTAATTTGTGGTTCTCCATGAATATTTTTTCTTCAGTCACACATACGTTTAGTCATTACTCTGCTTTAACATTCTCCCTCTCCTTGAAAGTCTGCTTGGGCTGTCATAAAAAATACTACAGCTTAGGTAGTGTAAACAATAAACATGTACTGGTCAAAACATCTACAAATTCAGGTCCTGGTAAATGTTCTCTTCCTAGCTTGTTGACCTTTCTTATTGTGTCTTCACATGGCCTTTTCTCCGTGCTCATATGCAGACAGCCCACTGGTGTCTCCTCTCCTTATGAAGACACCAATTATATTGGGTTAGGATGCCACACTAATAATCTAATTTAACCTTAATTACATTCCTGAATGACCTATCTCCAAACATAGTCACATTAAGGATTAGGGCTTAAACATATGGATTTTAGGGGAACATAGTTCACTCATAACACTTTTTGTGTAGTTTAAAGACTATTCTCTTTTTTGCTATCCAGGTCATGAATGGATATACCATAAAGACTCTTGGTTGGGCCTCTGTGACTAAAATATGCTTTAAACTATGGAAAGAGAGGTGATTAGCATTTATTTAATGACAGAAATACTAAAACATCAAATAACTAGGAGATTGATCTGAGATTTCTACACCTACTCTGTGGTCAACCTCTAGGATAGCCTGATTTGTTGTTCAGCAAATGTGAATCCTCACCTCCCCCACAGCAGGCAGAATATTCTTCTCTGGCCAGTGAGTTTGCTTTGGCAATGGGATAGTAGCAGGCATAGTAAAGGCAAAGGTTCTAAATGTCTTTGTGCAGAGGAGCTTGCCTTCTGTGCTTTGGCCATTACCATGAGAAAAACATGTCAGTCTAAAGCTAAGAGAGATACAGACCGTACGTATATTCAACCTACATGCTGGAGCAAAGACCAGTTAAAATCTAGCCTTTAGCAACCAAACCACAAATGACCCATATGTCCATATAAATTAAATAAATAACAATTATGTGACACTGTGCTAGGGGCATGTTTTTAAGGCTTTGGTATTTGACATAAATATCAGTATTCTCAATGGGGTTCTTCTATTAAAAAATAAATCTAAAATATGTGGTATAGGCTTAAGGTAAGCAGGCTGGGATTTAGCTCATTGGTAGAGTGCTTCTCTGCAATCTCTGAAGCCCTGGTTCGATCCCCAGCAACTCAGAAATGGGAGAAGGACATGACAGCCCACTCCCAAACAATCCTGAAATAATCAGCCATTGAAAACCATATGAATAGCAGAGAAACACTGACATAGTACCAGGCATGGCACAGTGTGGGGGAATGTTTAATTCTGTTGTGCGTAGGGTGGTTATGGATGAGACACACCTCGATGGCACCTAACAAGTACAGCTAGTCTTAATATGTAGAAGTAGGGGATGAAAAAACTGTTACAAAAGCCTAGATGAACAGTGAGAACTCTTTCAGGAAGCTGAAAAAATAGTGATCTATGTTATATATTGGCACAATTATGACTAAAATGTCATTTTCAACAAAATAGCAGAAAATATGCAGAATGATCTTTTGTAATTGAGTGAGGAGATTTTTGAGACAAAAATATTGGATTTAGGGGGTAGTTTGTCAATGGAAGTAAAGTAGTTAACTAAATACATCATCTAATAAATTACATAGAACTCTTTGTTTTTGCTTGACAGAATTGTTTTTCCTCAATAAGGTGATGTGACAGACTTTTTCTTGTCTTTATATATATTGATATATCACAGAAAATACCAAAATAAAAGGGGGGTGTGATCTCTTTTCCATTAAGTTACATGCTTTCATGTCTTCTGAAAATTTAAAATGGTCTGAAACCAAACTCAAAGTGAGGTGAAAGGGTAACATTCCAGAGCCACACACACAAAAATTACAAACACAAAAATATGCAACTGTGCAATAGTAATTATACAAAATACTTTTGTAGTGCACTTTAAGGTAGAAATAAATTTCATGCTAGACTCAGCTTCAGCTTTCTCTAGAAAGATCCATAAAACCATGGATTTCTTCATTTTGGTGGCGGAAGAGTTTCCACAAACCTTCAAGTAGGTCAGTAAGACTGGGGAGAATGACAATTACTATTCCCAGGAATTTGGCCCTGAAGTAGGAGAGAGCAGTAATTCTCTTAGAAAAGTTTTCATAGCCACTTGACTCAATCCCAAGAAACCAAAAGAGCTAGAAATGTGATCACAATAACTGCCCAGGGTCTAAAACACAGCTGTTTCTTAAGTTCTTTAAGCGAGAGTTCAACAGAGAATAAGAAAGGAACTTAAATCCTAGGAGCAAGAAAATGTCAAAAATAGAGGAAATGTTACTTCATCAATATGTACAACTGTTATGAATCAGTTAAAAATGAATTTAATTGAAATTTTAAAGGGGAGAAATAGTGTAGAAACACCAAATGAGAAAAATTAACACTAGACCCCTGCAAAATTGTAGAACTATTTAACAGATGGTATGTGAGAACTTAGAAGAGAAAAATAATCATTAGTGGGGTCAGAATGTTTGCTTATGAAATTCATTTTATGCTTTTAAAAAACACCATATTTCATAAAATTGAAGAAAACATTATTAGAGGCACCATAGTTTTATGTGACATTAGGAAAGAAAAACATTACCCCCTGAACCATTGATATGCTATCTATTCATGCCAACTTCAAATATGTTTGAATGTGGAATAAATGTGCATCCCAAAGCAAGAGAAATATGATGTTGCTATTTCTTTTCTAGCTGACTCCTGCTTAGGGCTACCAAAGGAGAATAGAAGCCTTGATGAGGTTCAAGGAAATTTCTGCTTCCTACTTTGCTTCCTGTTTTGTTTTTCCTATTTCTCTCATCATCCCTCTAGCAGCACCACTTTATCCTAGCAGAGATAGTTTGCAGTAGCAGCAATTGTTTTCAGTTCACAGACTTACAACATCCTCAGACCCAGCATCATTGCCCTCTCTCAGAAACAGCAGCACCAGCCGGGTGGCACACTCTTCTCAGAGGTCTTAGTATCAGTTCCGTTTGGCTCCACCTCTAAGCTACCTATTTTAGTTATTTGAAATATTGCCTCTTTTCTTCTTCCAGCCCTAGAAGTGATAGCTGATCCCAGAGCTACAATTCTGGCACACCTATGTGTTCAATATTTGCCTTTTGCATTATGAAGTACCTAATTAATTATACTTTACATTAAATTATCTGTTGAGATGATTCATGTAGTTTTTATCTCTGGATTAGAACCTGATTAATTCAATCTGTGTGTGTGCACACATGGAAGAGATTAAGAGGAAGAGAAAGTAATGGACACATTTTGAGCTAAGTAATTTTGCTAGATTAAGAGGAGCAAGTTTTATCTACTGAGGAGAAAAATGGAGAATGTCTTTTCTTAAAGAAAAGATGGACTCTACTTGGACTCATCTTGCAACATATAATAAAACAATTACTAGCTATGCTAGGAGACAGAAACAAATATTTAAAAATTGAGGAAAATAGGCAATGGAAATAGACCTATGGTTACTAACAAATACACTATATATAATTTTATATATAATATATACACATATATATGCTTAATATAGTCAAGAACTTATAAGAAAAGATTGATTGAATAGAGTATTAGAATCTATATGAGGAGAAATCCTAGAACTAAAAAACATAATGATTAATATTAAAAATCTGATTTAGTGATAGACTTTAATAGCATATTAGATACAGAAAAGAGGATTAGTGAACTGGAAGATAGGTCAGTGAAAATAATCCCAATTGTAGTGTTGTTAGAAGAAAGGAAAGAAATGAAAAAAAATAAGTATAGGCCATACATGATATAAAGAAAATGCAAATCACAAATTATTTATAAAATCTTTGAAGTTAAGGCATCAATCAGCTAACTTCTGTGTACATAAGAATCACCTGCAGGACTTGTATAAAGAATTCTGAGTTCACTCAGAGATTCTGATGAAGATTCTAATTCAGCGACTTCAGGTGGACTCTAAAAACTAGATCTCCCACCTGGCATTTTATAATGGTTCTTCCCATAGTTCCACGTGAATTTAATCCATGTATACTTCCAAAAGTTGTGCTTGAGATTGTGAATTTCTGCAGGACAAGCATGTGTCTTACCAATCTTTGTATCCTCTGATCTTCCAAATCAATGGAAAGATGAGCTTTGTTCATATGTTGACAACCCAATATTATTAAGGGATCAATTACTCCTCAATTTATCTATATATGCAATGCAATCACAGTAAAAAGCTAAGCAGGATTTTTATGGTTACTTGTAAGTTGATTCTTAAATGTATATGAAAATTCAAAGCATCATAAATAATGAAAGAATTTTTAAGAAGTAGAAAATTGAAGGATTTACACTACTTAATATCAAAACATATTGTAAAATAGTAGTAAATACTATTACTACTGTGATACTAGTTCAAGGACAAATAGATCATGGTATCAACATAGAAAGTTAAAACAGAGACCAACAACCTAATGGTCATCTATGGCAAAATTAATGCTGCAATGCAAAAAGAAAATGATAGTCTTTTCAGCAAATGGTATTGGATCAATTGGACGAATGAGGGGAAAATATGTTATAATTGTTCACAAAATACATTTTAAAAATTTCATTTTGAGTTTTAAAGCTAAAAGAAAATACTCCTATGAAAGTATAGAAAAATATCTTCATGGTCTTAGGATAAATAAGGATCTATTAAACAAAATACAAAAGAGCATTTATAAAGGAAAAGTTTGATAAATTATATTTTATTTAAGAACTTTTCTTAGTTGAAAGATGTTGACCTCATGGGATCGAGGACTTGAAAGCAGGAGCTTATGAGAAAAGAAGAGAGAAAGACAGCAGGGCCCAGGGGCCCAGGGAGCTGAATGACTCCAAGGCACAGAAGTTTATTTCTGCCCATGTTTTATACTTTTACAAACAGGAAATGAACTATGTTAAAAAGAACTCCAGCTAGGTAAACGATTTATATTGAGACTGGGGAGTGTAGTAATTACTCCCAGCAATTCAGCCCATTTGATCATGGCAAGTGGCAAGTAGTTTACAGAATAGGGCTCTGGAGTCAAGCATGACGGCTCAAGGGTACAAAGAACGGTCACATCCTGTCACGTGCTGTTCCTGGGAACTATGTTTAGTTCCTCTACTGCCAAGTCTTCCTGGCAACTCAGGATTTGGTACGTCATGACTGCCACTCTGTCCCAAGACTACCTATGCAAGTCTCCATAGAAAGATATTAGTAAAAGATTGAAAATGCTTACCATTTGGGGGCTGGAGATATTTACAATACATATATTCTAAAAAGAACTCACTAACAGAATACACAAAGGATTCGTATAAATCAGTAAACAAAAGCCAGACCAAAAAGGGCAGAAGTCATAAACATGGATTTCCTGACAGCATATATACAAGTGACCCAATAAACACATAAAAAGGAACTCAACCTCAAGAATCATAAAGTAATGCCAATCAAATAATAATGAAAGACTACTGTACAGCCAATAGGAAGCATGTAAAAAGTAAGACTACCAGGCATTAGGAAAGGTGCAGTGCAACCAGAGTCTCACACACTAAGGGGAAAATATTAGGCAATATATACATATACATATAATGTGACCCAATATTTCTACTTTTCAGTATATACCCAATAGCACAATGGCAACAAATCTCTCTCTCTCTCTCTCTCTCCTCTCTTTCTCTCTCTCTCTCTTTCTCTCTCTCATATATATATATATATATATGTATATATATACGTATATATATACGTACATATATATGTGTATATATGTGTATATATATATATATATATATATATATATATATATATATATATATGAAATCAAAGGACAGTCCAAAATTCATAGAAGTATTGTCCATAATTCCCTTAAACTGAAATGACCTGTGTGTCCATTAATGGTAGATTGGCTAAATAAATTATGATATTGTTGTTGCTGTTAGGTGCTGTCCAGTTAGTGTCTGATTCATAGTCACCCTATGTACAACAGGCGAAAAACTATTGTCAGTGCTTCTTTGCTTTTCATAGGGTTTTCAATGGCTGATTGATTTGGGGAGTGGGTTGCTGGGTTCTTCTCCCAAGCCTGCAGGACCTGGTGTTCCCAGACGGTCTCCCATCCAAGTACTAACCAGGCCTGACCCTACTTAGCTTCTGAGATCTGACAGGATCGGACACTACAGTGGTACACTCAATAAAATATTACATGTAAATGATATACCACTGTTAAATGCAATTACATGAATAAAATTCTTAGATATGAATGAAAGACACAAGAGTAATTGCTGCATGATTTCACTTATATCAATTTCAAAAATAGAAAATACAAATCTATGGTGATGGAAGTCAGAATAGTGGTTTTCTTCAGAGCTGCACTGATTGCAAGGGAAAAGAGAAAAACTGGGATGCTGGCTGTGCTCTGTATCTTGATCTGCATAGAGGTTACATTATGTTGTGTAAAATTTTATCCAGCTGCACACTTAAGATTTCTGCATACACATTAGGGGCATGTGGGTGAAGTCTTTCTTCAAGCTCCAAGTGCTATGGATATTGGAGGTTTATTTTATTTTGTATTCATACACATCAAAGTCATTTTAACTTCAGTAAAATCAAAAGATTGCACAAGAAATAAATGCTTCAACTGTTAACAATAATTACACTGTCACAATGTTTTTAAAACCTTAAGTACTGATTTAAACAAAAAGGAAGTGTTCATGTGTCTGCTTAAAGCACAAGTATGTGTGTGTGCACTCATGCGTGTGTGTAAGATAACAGCTACATGCATGGCACTTCTCAACATGGAGGTAAGTATTCAAAGAAATGCTTGTTGTTTTTAAGTGCCATGGAATTGGTCTCTGACTCATAGCGACCCTATGTACAACAGGTAAATCACTATTATCAGTGCCTCTCTGCTATTCATAGTGTTTTCAATGGTTGAATGTTTGTTGAGAGTGGGTTGCTGGGTCCTTCTTTTGTTTTGGGAGTGGGTTTCCAGGTCCATCTCCCAAGCATACAGGGCCTGGTGTTCCTAGGTGGTCTCCCATGCAAGTACTAAGCAGGCCTGACCCTGCTTAGTTTCTGAGATCTGATGGTATCAGACGCCACAGTGGTATGGCTGCAGGCAAAGAAACACTAGAACAGTTCTAATTTTTGCTTTATAGGAGAAGAAACTGAGAATGGAGGATGGGGTAGAGCAGGAATTGATCAATGTTTACATTGGCCTGTTTACTGACTGCAAAGGGTGACATTCTAAATATTGTGGGTTTTGTGGGTCACATGGTCTCCATTACAGCTACTCACTCACCTCTGCCCTTGTAGTGTTAAAGGTACTATGGACAATATGGAAACAAATGGACATAGCTATACTGCAGTCAGACTTTTTTCACAAAACAGCTCATGGGATATACTTTACTGACCACTGCAATAGAGAATAGTTACTTTTCATTATAATCATACTATTATTATTTGATTTTTAAGTTATATATTCTTTGACAATAACCAAATTGTTTCAAAGTAAAATTCCAACACGACTACTAAGTTCTTTATCACTCTGCAGCAGTAGTCTTTAAATATTTTTCTTCTACATTCCCTAATATTAATTTGAAAACCTATGTATGCTTTGCATGTTTGTAAATAGTGATGTAAAAAGTTACCATAAGATTAAAATGGTAGAAATCCATATGTATTATAAATATTTTCATTTCATCACAAAATTAGTAAGGTGCTGTCGAGTTGTCGACTAACTCATAGGACCTCTATGTATAGCAGGTGAGACAGTATTGTTATTGCTTCACTGCTATTCATAGAGTTTTCAATGGCTGATTGTTTTGGGGGAGTGGGTAGCCTGGTCCTTCTTCCAAAAAATGAGTATAGCTTTCATGTAATTATATACAAATGACTAATAGGTAAATGAAAATACATTAATCATCAGGTAAATGCAAGTCAAAAACCACAATGAGATATCACCTGACGTCTGTTAGGATATTGTTGTTGTTAGGTGCTATCGAGTTCAGTCCAACTCATAGTGACCCTATGTAAAGCAGATGGAAACACTTCCTGATTCTATGCCAGGCACACAATCTTATTCATGTTTAAGCCTGTTGTTGCAGACACTGTGTCAATCCATCTGGTGGACCGTTTTCCTTTTTTTCATTGACTTGCCACTCTCCCAAATATGTCTTCCTCCAGAGATTGATCTCTCCTGACTACATGTCCGAAATATGTAAACGCAGTCTGGCCATTCTTGCTTCCAAGGAGCACTCTGGTTGCACTTCTTCTAGGACAGATTTGTTGGTTCTTTTGGCAGTCCATGGTATATTCAATAGACATCTCCAGCACCATAATTCAAAAGCATCAATTTTTTCCCTGTCTCCCTTGTTCAATGTCCAGCTTTCACAATCATATGATGCCACTGAAAATACCATGGCATAAGTCAGGAGCACCTTCATCTTCAATGTGACATTTTTACTTTTCAGTACTCTAAAGAGATATTTTGCCACAGCTTTTAGAGCAATGCTAGAGTAATGCGTCTTTTGATTTCTTGACTGCTGCTTCCACAGGTGTTAATTATAGAGCCAAGCAAAGCAAAATCTTGGACAACCTCAATCTTTTCTCCATTTATTGTGAAGTTGCATACTGACCCAGTTGTAAGGATTTTTGTTTTGTTGATGTTTAGTTGCAACTCATACTGAAAGCTATAATCTTTGATCTTCATCAGTAAATGCTTTAAATCCTCTTCATAGCGGCCCTGTGTACAACAGGTGAAATATTATTGTCAGTGCTTCTCTGCTGTTCATAGAGTTTTCAATGGTGGATTGATTTTTGGGAGTGGGTTGCTGGGTCTGTCACCCATCGAAGTACTAACCAGGCCTGACCCTGCTTAGCTTCTGAGATCTGACGGGATCGGATGCCACAGTGGTACAGTTGCAGGCTTTACAGAAGATACTATGTGTAACCAAATGGATAAAAGAAATGTGGTATATATATACAACAGAAAATTATTCAGCTTTAAGAGAGAAGGAAATACTACTATATGTGGCAACAAAGATAAACCATGATGACATCATCCTTAGTGAAATAAATCAGACATGGAAGGACAAATTCTGTCTACTTGGTCTACTTACATGAAGCATCTCAAACTCTCAGACCCATAGAAGCAGAATAGAATGGTAGTTGCCAGTGCTGGAAAGAGGGGAAAATAGTTGCTACTCAATGAGTACAAAGTTTCAGTCACGCAAGGCAAGTGTGTTCTAGAGCTCTGACATACAGCATGTGCCTATGGTTGGCAATACTGTATGGTATACCTAAGGATCTGTTAAAAGAGTAAACCTCATGTAGAGTATCCTTACCACAATAAAATAAAAATAAATATATCCAGTGAACTCCCTGTGCCATAATAATTTAGTACGTGTAGTTTGAATATTAAAACTTCTTTCACAAGATCTTCTTTATTAGGAAACCTTTATAACATTCCATTTTCTTCCTGAAATTCTATTTCACCATTGCCATATTTTATTATCTTGCAGTGTATTTTTTATTCTTGTTTTCTATTGATTTCATAAAATATATTTTCCCACAAAATATGTATGCATCCATATTTTATGTTTGTTAAATTGCCTCTAACCAAAAGGCTGTAAGGGTTTAAAAGTTATTTTTCTAGGTTATTAGGATTATTAGCAATATATTAACATAATACAATTAATATGATATATGTATTGGAAACTTGGAGAGTGATTTAAACAAAGAGTAAAGGTTAATGGAAGTGAATCTTGTAGGGAGACAACTGTCTCCCTAAGGCTACTATTTTTTTTTTATTTCAAGTAGCTCATGTATTTATGGATGAATGTCATTTAGTGCTAGGAAAGACAGGGTAAAACATGAATCCTATTTAATTTGTTGTGTTTATTATTGTAAAGCTTGAGAGACATTACTCATATTAAGAAGTATATAGGAACAGAAGGGATTTTATAGCGATGCTATTTGATTCTTCAAATCCTTCTTGAAGCACATGCTGCGTATCACATAGGGATATATCATCAAAGTGATTTTAATGACATATGAGCTGACAACTTGACTAGGTCTGCCTTCAAATGTTTTGAAAGGAAAGAATTAGAAATGACCCAATTTGTCGATAGACTCTTTCAACATTTGGGAAGTATACCAAAAGATTTCACTAAGACTTATCCAATGACTATTAATTATGCCTGCTGAAGACACTTTGCTTAACTAGATCAATTCAAAAAGAATTGGAAAAGTCAAACATTGATTATTTCAACACGTTAGCTATAGTATTATTTTTCACCAGGTGTTGTTTTTAGGTGCCATCAAGCCGTTTCTAACTCATAGTGACCCTCAGAGGGTTTTTAATGGCTAATTGTTTCCAGAGCAGGCTGCCACTTCCTTCTCTCACTTTTTGCAGTGCTGGGGATTGAACCCAGGGCCTCAGAGAGTACAGAGTAGCACTCCTCTAACTGAGCTAAACCCAAACCCTTTAATCAAGTAGTTTTATTTAATCATAGGTTTAAATAACTTTTGTTCCAAACTTTGGAGCTTCTGGCTTAGTGCCTTCTATTTGTGGAAAATAGTTTATGGACAATCTAATAAAATTAATTTTTTTTATGATCAGCCCATCCAACTTTCAGAAAAAGTCTTAGTTCATTTTTCAATTCAAATAAATGTTTTAATATTCATATTAAGAAATGAGGACAAAAGGTCATAAAATTAAAATATTCTTTTTTTTTTTTTTTTTTTTTTGATACTAGGGATTGAACCCAGGGCCTCATCCTTGCATGCTTTGTAAGGGCTGTACCACTGAGCTGCACCCCTAGCCGATTTTTTTACTTTTTGAGACGGGGTCTTGCTAAATTACACAGACTGCCTCTGGTCTCAAACTTGTGATCCCCCTGTCTCTGCCTGCCGAATCATTGGGATTATAGGTGTGCACCACTATACCCAGCTCAAAATACTCTTATATGACTTACATGCATCAACACGAATTTATAAAAATAATAAAATATTTTTAATTCCTTAACTTGTTATAATCAAATATATTGACCAGATAAAAGTATAATTTACTTGTGATGTAAGATGTGGTATATCTTTAGTATATTTACTTAGCATATATGCCTAGCACATGGGAATAAAGTCACATTTTTAAAAGCTAGAACTAACCACATCAATATACTGAAACATTATAATTATGCTTTTCCTAACATTTAATAAAAAACTATTGCTAAAAAGTAACTTGCTATGCATTAGAAGTATACTTTTTGGTAACAAGGTAGAAAATATTAAACATTTTATAATATGAAATAAGTTAATGTTGGACTGAACTTAGAATACTAAAGCACAATTTTTATATAGTACACATCTTTTTATATAGTTTTTATGGTACCTTTTGTATAATTCAATTCTTTTTATATAGCTTTCAGTAGCTTTTTTTGTACGTTGTTGTTAGGTTCTGTCAGGTTGGGTCTGCCTCGTAGCGACCCTATGTTTAACAAAACGAAACACTTCCCAACTTGCTGCCAGGCATGTGATCTTTTTTATGTTTAAGCCCATTGTTGCAGACACTGTATCAATCCATCTAGTTCAGGGTCTTCCTTTTTTTATTAGAAATTTTTAATGTACATCATAATGTGATTCATTTTGACATGCTTTTCATTGTGACAATTTTCATATATGCAATTTGATACACATTATTCATATAGGTTATCCCTTACTCTCCCCTATGCTTCCCCCCTCCCCCCCTTCCCATCTAAGTTTCCCATCCAAGTCTTGTCTATCTTTTACTTAGTAGTATTTTTCTATAAGGGTCTTCCTTTTTTTATTGACCTGCTACTCTCCCAAACGTGTTGTCCTTCTCCAGGAACTGGTCCATCCTGACAATATGTCCAAAATACCTAAGACACAGTCTAGTCATCCTTGCTTCCAAGGAGCATCCTTGTTGCACTCTTTCTAGTATAGATCTCTTGGTTCTTTTGGTAGTCCATGGCATATTCAATATTCGTCTCCAGCACTACAATTCAAAATCATCAATTCTTCTGTCTCCCTCATTCACTTCTAGCTTTCACAAGCATAAGATGCAACTGCAAATACCATGCCACAAGTCAGGCACACCTTGGTCTTCAATGTGACATCTTTACATTTCAACACTTTAAAGAGGTCTTCTGCAACAGCTTTTTGCAGTGCAATGTATCTTATGATTTTTTGACTGCTGCTTCCATGAGTGTTCATTATAGGAGTAAAAAAGGCAAAACCTGAATGACCTCAATCTTTTCTCCATTTATCATGAAGTTGCATACTGACTGAGTTGTAAAGATTTTTGTTTTGTTGATGGTGAGGCACAATCCATATTGAAGGCTTTGCTCTTTGATCTTCATTGGTAAATGCTTCAAAAGTACAATTCTTTATCTGCTTTGATAGAAAGATTTAAATTGCTTTTTGAATATCACACAGGTTCTTAAAAAATCATATTTTTATCCATAGGTTTATTCAGTGTACCTGGAAAATTTTAGTAGTCCTAGAAAAGATTCAAGTAACTTTTAAATGAATCGATCTTGCTAAGCTGTACTGCCTCAGATATTTAAGGGTTCTTTTCTTTTTTGCTAATAACAAAAGCTGGAGGTAAGAATTGAGAATAGCTTTCCAAAACTACTGCTGTTTAAACGCATGAAAAACAAATCATTCTTGGTGTTCATTATTTCCTACTTGTTTTACTTTAGGGAGGGGTAGTTGTGGCTTCCTTGTTAAACAGAGGGCAGGTATCCTGTGAAGGTCAGTACACTGAAGCATAGGGAGTCCTCACTGCCACAGTCTTTGCAAGGCCAAGCTTGGGAGAGGCCCAACCAATGTGTTCACATAGTCACTAGATATGCATAAAAATCTATAAAAATAAGATAGTTTGGCTGCAACTGCTTTCTCACTTTGACTTCACTTGCTCTCCTCTTCTCTTTCTGCTGGAGTAGCCTCGGGCTTTTTGGAGGATCTGACTAAAGAAAAAGTGAGTTGAAGATACTTTCGATTTGCGTTTAATGGTGCATTTTTGTACAATCATGGTCATTTATGCTTCTTCCTTTTCTTTCCTGTACTAATATAAATGTCTTTTAGGAATACTGTTCATATTATGACAGTGTATGAACTTAGAGTAACACAATATGAACTTACCCGATGAAACTTGCTACTAGAAATTTGTAGGTGGTATAGGAAAAACAAAAAAATTCCTCTGAGAAAATTCTGTCAAATCTTATAGTTCATATGTGGTAGAAACCTCATACCAATCATCTCTATTTGACAACAATTCAGAGTAGTTCAACTAGATATTGGATGTAATATGTTATAAAACTGACAAAGTTTTCTATTACCAACACTAAGAAAAAAGTCTAAATCAATCATGCTAGAGGAAGGATTAGGTGATCAGTCTATTCTGTCCTTAGGTGTACCACCTATTTTTAAACCAGGCTGTGTATTTCACGATGGAGCTTATTGAATTCTTTTCATATTCTGGATAACAACCCCTTGTTGGAATTAGAATTTGCAAATACTTTCTCTTTTTCTGTAAATTGTCTCTGCACTCTCTTGGTTGATTTTATTGCTGTGCAGAATCTTTTTAGTTTCAGGTAATCCCATTTGTCTATTTTTTCTTTCACTGCTTATGCTTTTGGAGTCTTGCCCAAAATATATTTGCTAATTCTAATGTCCTAAAGCATTTCCTGTATGTTTCCTTCTAGTGATTTAATAGTTTGGGGCTTAAGTCTTCAATCCATTTTGAGTTGATTTTTGTAACTGGTGAGAGACAGGGGTCTACTTTCTATTTTCTACATGTTGATATCTAATTTTACCAGCCTCATTACTGAAAAAACTGTCCATTCTCCAATGCATGTTCATAGCATCTTTTTCAAAAAGCCATTGGCTACAGATGTGTGGTTCACTTCTCAATTCTCCATTTTTTGGGGTGCACAGGGCCTTATGCATGCTTTGCAAGTGCTCTACCACTGAGCTGCACTCCTAGCCTGTTTTTAATTCTTTGTCTTGCAGCAGGGTCTCACTAATTTACACAGGTTTCTTCTGGCCTTGAACTCATGATCCTCCTGCATCTGTCTCCTGTGTCACTGGGATTATAGATGTATGCAACTGCAGCAGGCATATGCTCTCTATTCCGTTCCATTGATCTATGTATTTGTTTTTATGCCCATGCCATACTGTTTTGATTACCATAGCTTTGTAGTATGTTTTGAAGTCAGGTAGTATATGTCATGGAAATGACAGAATAGTCACTAAAGGAAGAATGAACCAAAACCTATACAGTCAAAACATGGAGGAAAAGAACTGGAAATTTTAATTCAGATTGTTAACAAGATGTTATTTTTCTGAATGCTGTGATATTTGTGGCATTTGTTGGTATTTTCAAATTTGAAATAAATAGAAACTGTTGGATGTCTTTTGTAAATACATTTACTTTTGTACATTATTTTGTAGTAGTAATTTTGTTGGGAGAAGGACCTGACGAGCCACTCCCAAAAATCAATCCTCCATTGAAAATCCTATGAATAGCAGAGAAGCATTGACTATAGTGTTTTGTCTATTGTATGTAGGGTCACTATGAGTCGGACGCCAACTCCACAGTACCTAATAACAACAACAAATGATAATTTTGAATTCTTTTTCATAGTGAGAGGGCATCTGAAAATTTGTAAGCTTCAAACCCCCAAACTTGAATTTTTGAACTCCTGTTCAAAGAGGCATCCTTTTCCTATAACGGGGGCTGGAAAAGTGAGATCATTAGACAGTAATTACCATCATTCCCCATCCTCTCATGCTACCAAATATTTGGTTTCAGAACATCCCAAGGAGGACAGAATTCACCATTTCTTTCTTGATTTGTATCCTAAGTGTCCCCAAAGACTGATGTGAAAGGTTTGGTCCCTAGCTAATGGTGCTATTGGCAGTTAGTGGAACTTTGAAAAGGTGGGGACTGGTGGAAGGAAATGATATCACTGGGGGTTATCCTTATAGTAGATATTGGGAACTTGGCCCCTCCTTTCTCTTTTGCTTCTTGGCCGCTGTGAGGTGAGCACCCATGTTCTACCACATTGTTCTCTTCCATGACGTTCAGCCTTGCCACAGTCCCAAAGCATTGGTGCAAACAGGCCATAGACTGATACCTCTGAAACTGTGAGCCAAAAGAAATCTTGCCTCCTTTAAAGGTGATTTTTCTCTGGTAGTTTTTCACAGCAATAGAAAGCTATCTAACACAATTTTTAATATCATATTTAACAGAAATGAGTGTAAAACAAGGAGAGACTGGAAGGCTTATAGCTTTCTAGTGTCTTCACTAATCATTTAAAATAGATTCTGGATAGGGAAAGAGAAACTTTTCTTTTCTAGACTGTGAGGAGGGTGGTGAAAGGGAATATAGGAAAGGAGAACCTGGAGACCTAGAAACTTTGAAATCCCCCTAACCAGTGGCTCCCAGGGAGAGGCCCTGGACACCTTCCAGGGCAGGTATATACCAGGTAAAACACTTGGCTTCATTGTGGTTGTTGTTGTCAGGTGCCCTCGAGTGGAGTTTGACTCATAGTGACCTTCATAGGGTTTTCAATGGCTGACTGTTTTGAGATAGCTTCAGGAGTGGATTGCCACGTCCTTCTCCCATTTTTGTCATGCTGGTGATTGAACCCCTGTCCTCAGAGAGTGCAGAGCAGCTCTCTACCAACTGAGCCGAACCCCAGTTCCCTCTGCTTCATAGTGGTTAAAATGAGTGTTGGGACAAATGCTGGCCACACTCACCAAGCCACGTGCCAGACCTAAGTGAGACATCCACCCAGATCTCCTTCCATCCTGCATTCCTTTCTCTCTACCTCTCTCTGATTTGGTTTCCTTCTTTCACCTTTTCCCCCTTCCTCCCTGGATTTTTCCCCTCTTTTTCCTCTTTTTTCCCCTACTTTCTTCTTCCTTTCACTTCCACCCTTCCTCCTTTCTATCCACCGCTTCCCCCTTGCATTTTCATTCCCTTTTAAACAGTTCTGAACTAAAGTTTTTAAGCATTTGGAATTTTTAGAGTGGTTTTAGGTTTATAGAAAAGGGCATGGGGTGTCTAAAAAGTTCCCCTATCCCTCATGGATCCCTCTAACCCTCCAAAGTTTTCCCTGTATTAGGATTGTGGGTCAAAGTGGCATACTATTCCAATATACCAATATCAATACACGATTGTTAACTGAAACCCATAGTTTACGCTAGGGTTTACTCTTTCATCCAGTTTTATAGGTTTTGATAAACATTATGTATCCACAATGACAGTTTCATACAGAACAGTTTTGCTGCCCTAAAAATACCCTGTGGTCTACCTCTTCATTGCTCCCTTCCACTGAAATTATTTTTTCTTAAAACCCAATACCAAACCTTGTCCTGTGCATTTTCTGACAATAACTCATATCAATTATTTTATTTGTATATCACAATAAGTATAATTATCTCTGTTTTAAAGATGAATATATTGAGAATCTCAGAAAATCCAAATGTCGTGGTCAAGACTATATATGACTAAAGATGAATGTGGGTAAAGCCAATATAACTGTCTATCTAGTTGCCTGATGGTCTTTTCATATTACCTTCTCTTAAAGTCCCTGGGCTTTATCAGAAATAATAATATGTAGGAGAGGACATCAGTTAGTGGCTCCTAGCTTTCAGTGGTTTTGTCAGTCCCTATCTGTGACTTTCTAATAAGTAAGTAGATTTTCTATGCCTTTAAATAGACTTTGGTGATGCACAGAAATATTTGCTATCTTATATACCCATTTTGAATGAACTTTTAGATTTCCACTATTTTATCAACCATAGATTAGAATATTTCCTTCTGCTCCCAATCCTCCCTCCCAATATTTAGGGGTTTATTACTCTTAGTAAGTGTCAAAACCACATATTTTTACAATCAAACCAAGTTCATTTAGAAACTTCTGAGGAGCAGGGTGCGGTAGCGCCTGCCTGTAATCCCAGCAGCTTGGGAGGTGGAGGCAGAAGGATTGCAAATTTGAGACCAGAGGCAGTCTGTGTAATTTAGCGAGACCCTGTCTCAAAAAAAAAAAGTGAAAAAAGAAAATGGGCTGGGGGTGCAGCTCAGTGGTCCAGCACTTGCATAGCATGCAAGCACGAGGCCCTTGGTTCAACCCCCAGTATGGCAAAAAAAAAAAAAAAAGTAAAAGAAAAAGAAAAAGAAAAGAAAAAAGAAACTTCTGAGGACTTGATTTCAACTGCAATCTTCTAGTTCTCCATTTTTTGTCAAGTTGTGCAGGCATTTTATATTCTGTTGATTCACACACAAAGGATAACTCTTTAACTCATGTGGGGAGAGACCCAGGCATGCTTTTGTTTTAGGTTTTACAAACACTCTATGTGGTACAGAGAGCACAGTTTTGTTTATGCTGACAGCTGTGTGTGAATATTTTTACTATTTTGAGAAGTGAACAGGTTGAATTTTTGGGTGTACAGGCAATTCAGTACATCATTACTGGCACAGGCATACTTCCTCACAGATTAATAATAGATTTTCTTTTTATTCCAACTTTTTTCAGTGATACTACCAGATTATGCAATATATAATAATTTTATATAAATTCCAAAGTTTTTTTTTTTTTTACTAAATGTAATGGTAAAAATCTTTCAAATGCAATTAGTTAAGTGATTAGTCATATGGCAGATAGAATTCAGGGTAGTATGATGCAGTAAATAATATGTGAACTACAGTCTTAGTCCCAACTCTCTTTTTGTTATCAGACATCTTTAGATGCTATTATTAATTCTTTCAAATAACTAGGAGAGTAGTATGTCAGAAAGATAGTCCATTACCATGCAGCTCCCTAAACGTTATTACATAATTTGTCATCGTAGCTTAAGTTTCAAAGCTGCATCATGCAAGAAACTCAACTTGTCCTACTAGTCATCAAACTGATTTAAAAAAATCAATAGACTGTTTTTCCAGTGCAATTTTAGTACTCTAGAACTATTGCACAGAAAATACAGAGAGTTCTCACATTCTCACATACCTCTTCTTCCTCCACCACAGTTCCCAGTTTTTATTGTCCTGCATGATATGTATGCTACATCTGTTGGATCAAGTTTGATACATTATTATTACCTAAAACCATAATGCTAATTAGGATTCACTTCTTCATGTTATACAGTACTACAAATTTTGACAAATGTGTAATGTCCTATTTCTTGATACAGTATCATATAGAATCATTCCACTGGAAGTGATGATGGGAGAAGACAGGAGGGGGAGGAGGGACAAGGAGGAGTAAGGAATGTGAGAGAGGGCGACCTCAAATAGCCCTTTAATAGTTTGGGAAATAATTATAATAATACCAATAATACCAAAGGATGGCAATACTGCAAATGGGCTAGATTTTTTATGTAATACTGCTGGCAATGTAAAAAGATAGATCACTACAGAAAAAAGTGTGGACTTAAATCATAATCGGAATGCAAGGATATACAGTAAAATATTCCCACAAAAAGACACCCAAGTAGAAGAGAGGCCATTGGTGGGGGGATTGGAGAGGGGGGAGGAGGGACACAAGAGGGTAAGGGGGAAGTTATCTGTGCAATGTACAATGAAATGCATATATGGAAATGTCACAATGAAATGTATGTCAGAATGAAACACATTAAGTTGTACATTAAAATTTTCCAATAAAAAGAGTGCCTATTTTCCACTCTCCACGAGGATTCCTCCTGCTCCCTTGGCCACAATGATCTTTTTACTCTCTATATAATTTTGCCCTAGCAGTATCCATTGAAGTTTCTTCCATGCCTTTTTGTGGCTTAATATCTCACATTTTAATTGATGTATAACATTCTATAGTGTGGATACCTTAGTTTAATTATCCATTCACCTGTTGAAGGGTACTTTTCTGGATTGCATTTTTGGTAGCTATAAAAAAAGCTACTATAAATATCTTTGTGCAGGTTGTGAGAACATAAGTTTTCAATTCATTTGCCAAGGAGTAAAATTACTGGATGATATGACTATCCTCAGATTTGTAAGAGATTGCTAAATTTTCTTCCATAGAAACTGTATCCTTTTTGCATTTCCACCAGTAGTGAATCAGAATTTCTGCTGTTCCACAACCTCACCAGCAATTCAAATGATTTGAATTTTAGTTATTCTAGTAAGTGTGCTGGGAGGAGGGCCTGGCAATCCACTCCCACGGCAATCCTGAAACAGCCATTGAAAACCCTATGAGGGTTGCTATGAGTCGTATACTGACTCAACGGCACCTAACAACAACAATAATAAGTGTGCAGAGTTTTCTGATGGGCATTTTGATTCATGTTACCCTAATGACAAATGATGTGTGTCATTTCATATGATTATTGGTCTCCTGTATTCTTTTCTGTGAGATTCAGATCTTTTGCCCATTTTTAAATCGGGCCGTTTGCTTTCTTGTTGCGTTTTAAGTGTTCTTTTATATTTTGGATCTAGGACTTTCAAAAGATGTGTGTTTTACAAGTATTTTCTCCTTGCCTGTGGCTTGTCTTTGTTCTCTTAACTATATCTTTTACCGAGTAGAAGTTTAAGATTTTAATGAAGTTCAGTTTATCATTTTTTTTCTTTCATGGCTCATACTTTGTGAGTTGTATTAGAAACTCATTGCCAAACCCAACATTAGCTAGATTTTTCCCTTATGTTATCTTCTAGAATTTTTATGGTTTTGCACTTTACATTTGGATTTATGATCAATTATGAGTTAATTTTTATGAAAAGTATAAGGAATGTATATATATTCATTTTTTTGCATGTAGCTATCCAGATGTTCCAACTCCATTTGTGGAAAAGACTATTCTTTCTTCACTGAGTTGCCTTTTTTTCATTGTGAGAGATCACTTGGAATTTTTATATGGGTCTATTTCTCAACTCTATCCTGTTCTATTGATCTATCTGTCTATTCTTTCACCTATACCATACTGTCTTGACCACTACAGCTTTGTAGTAAGTTTTGAAGTTAGGTAGTGTCTGTTCCCTAACTTTGTTCTTCTTTGGTATTGTGTTGTCTATTCCGGGTCTTTTGTCTTTCTATATTAGTTGTAGAGTCAGTTTGTAGTTATCCCCAAAATAACTTACTTGTATCTTGAGTGGAACTGCATTAAATCTAAGATCAAGTTGGGAAAAACTGAAATTTTAACAATATTGAGTCTTGCTATCCATGATTAGGGGATATCTTCCCAACTTTAATTACTTTTATCAACATTCTGTAGTTTTTCTTCTATAGATCTTACATATATATATATTTTGTTATGTTTATACATAAATATTACAGAATTTTTGTGTTTTTAGGTTACCATTATGATTTCATTTTTTCTTTGCTTGTAAAGAACAGCACTTTCTGGGGGTTCATTAACCTTGTATCCTACAACTTTCTATAATCACTTATTTTCAGGAGGGCTTTTTGCTGTTGCTGATTGATTGGTATTTTCTACATAGACAATTATGTCATCTGCCAGTCAAGACAGTCTTATTTCTTCCTTTCCAATCAGTATCTTTTATTTCTTTTTCTTGCTTTATTGCATCAGGTAAGATATCCAGGACAATGTTGAATGGGATTGTGTTGTTCTTGATCTTGGGGAAATATCTGCTTTCTCAAGTGTGATGTTGTTAGAGTTTTTATAGTTATTCTTTAACAAGTTAAGGAAGTTCCTCCCTATTCCTTGTTTACTGAGAGTTTTTATTATGAATGGATGTTAGACTTGTCAAATTCTCCTTTTTATATGCATCTTGATATAATCATATAACATTTTCTTTTATTGACAAATGTATTTCCTCAATTTTTTCCCTCCCCCTCCTCTACCTCCTCAATTTCCTCAA
>VMDO01009941.1:0-74432 GCA_007922755.1 Pedetes capensis | reverse complement strand
AGCTCCCACAGCTGAAAGCCTTTCTCCTTCCTTGTCACCAGCAAGAGAAGCTGGGCGCTTCGGATTCTCCTGGGGGTTTGAGAAAGAAGCTGTGATTTCACTAGTGAGGAAAAAGAAAAAAATAAATGGGAACTTTACGCCGGCGCAACCTGGCCATGCCCCAGTGCTAGCTGCTCATCCATGCTCTGTAGGAGCGTAGGGCTCTGGAGGGCGCCCCTCCACTTTCACCCCCAAGCCCTGTATCCCTTTCCCCAAGTAGGGGTGTCTGGTCTGGCTTTCCAGAGGGCTGGGCAGCGTGGACCACACAGCCACCAGGCTTTTCCTGTCGGTGACAGTTTAATGGGATGTTTCCTTCACAGCTTTGTGTTTCCCTTCTCTGGCTTTTTGTCTTTTCAGACTGACAAAGAATAGACGTCCCAGGGATGGGGATGGGGGATGATAGTTAGAAGATGGGCTAGTTCTTGGGAAGGAAAAGAGAGATGGGATTCTGGGCAACCAGAAAAAGAAAGAAAAAAAAAAAAAAAGAAAAGAAAGACAGAACAACAAAAAGCACAAAACAACAACAAAATCCCCAAAATACCTGATAGTGTAAACAGAGGGGCCACGAGCTATGCAGGTAAAACCTCAGGAAAACAGTGCCTTATATCAGGAAGTTTTCGAATTTAAAATGACTTGAGCCGGGCGGCATGGCACATGCCTGTAATCCCAGCGACTCAGGAGGCAGAGGCAGGAGGATCACAAGTTCGAGACCAGAGGTAGTCTGTGTAATTTAGCAGACTTTTGAGACCTTGTCTCAAAAAGTAAAACAACAACAACAACAAAAAGGGCTGGGGGTGCAGCTCAGTAGTACAGCACTTGCAAAGCATGCAAGCGTGTGGCCCTGGGTTTAGAGGCCCCGTGTTTAACCCTCAGTGCTGCAAAAATAATTAAGTAAATAAATAAATAAGATGACTAAGTTGACCCAAGAATGCATAAAGGTCTCCAGAAACCACATGGAGATTGTTTCATGGGAGTTGTGTTGGTTTTAATGTAAAATCAGGTGTTTTATAAAGTCCTTTGATTTTCCCATAGAGATGTTCTGTGGGTTTGTATTTAATGAGTTACCTTGATATCAAGTCTAACTTTTAGTCACCAGCTGACCAAGCCTCTTGAAGGTCTTGCCCTGCCACCCCACCAGCAGCATGTAGCAAACTTTCACTCCCTCTGGAGTGGGCAAGCAAATATTTGTTGAACAGAGGCCTTTAATCTTTTGGGCCTTCCTCCTGCAAAATTTCACCCTTTGCTGCAGAGACTGGAAAGTCAGGCCCTTGGCAAGTCCCAGGGATTTAGGGGGAGAGGGTGGGCGGAAGAAGCCTGTTTCAGGGATTTAAAATGAGAAAAGTTTGTCTTTCCACCCTCTTGGAACATACAATGCCTGATTGGCCACAAGCTCAGAGCGCTTGACAAGCATCAGACTTACCTGATAACACATCAGAGAGATCCCAGATTCCAGAGTCCTGGGCTATATTGTTCAGTAGGTGACCCAAGGTACACAAGAAAAATAGATAAGGACAAATTTTTCTGTTTTTTTTTAAAGGCAAATATGAACAGATCCTTGAAGTCTGCTTTTTCAAATGCAATTTAAACAAAAATCCTTTCCTTATTGTCAGTAAAGAACCCAAGAGTTGGTGGCTCCTTCAGGTCCTTGTTCTTGCTGGAAGAGCCCTCTGGTTTGGAAGAACAGTAAACACGGCCATGGTAGGAGGCCAGAATTTCCTTTTTAATGAGCTTGGCCAGACCTAACGGTAATTAATCTAGAGAGAGCTTAGAATACAGAGCTGTGGATTGAAACAATTGTTCTGTTGTGGGTTTTATTTTGATAAGAAAAGACTCTATCTCTCACATCCCCTGGGCCTGTTGCTGGACCCCTTGCTGCAGTTTCTTTGGTTCTCAGCAGCTGTTGTTTTTCACCTTTTGGGTGGGAAAGGTTATCTCCCTCATGGAACTTGGCTATTGTGCTTTGCTTCTAGGGCTTGCTGGCTTGAGGAATGTTGAGGGGCAGTCACTTGCTAAAGCCAAGGGAAACAGGACCCGTCCCATACTAAAACCTCAGTTATCTCAATTTGAACTGGGGGCAGGAATCTTGTTTAAAATGTATTTGGTACCTTTCCATAACTAACTGTATTTCTCCCCAACTTTCTGTAGGTGGTATGATTAGTAACAGCCCAGCCAAACTGGCAAAGGTTTATTGTCTTTAGAGTTTTCTGCTTATTAGTTATCTCTTTATGGTTTATCTAAAAAAGCTTGTTTTTCCTGTGTTTTCATACTGTTATGAACAGGCATCGAGGTATATTTGAAAGAGAGAAAGAAAAAGAATGAAACAAGTATATATATAGGGAGACTAGTTAGAGAAATAGAAACCAACTGTTGCTACTAGTTATCTTTTGGTACAGTGGGGTAATTGGGAACTTTTTTGCTTAAGTGGTGAATTTTGCAATGTTTGCTTTAGAAATAACTTTATATAACTTTTGTAATTAGAAACTAAATAAAAATTTAAAAGTTATATGAAACAATTTGAGCGTTAACATTTTAATGAAACCCTGGCTCTTTCTAAAGATATTGAAGAATAAGCAAAACTAGTATGTTAAAAGTTTAATAAAATATTTTAGCATTCTTTACATGGGGTGCTGGACGTGTAGGATGAGTATAGCATAAAATTCTAACTTATTTTGTGTTTTACAGTTATTTTTGCAAATAGGCTGAGATTCCAAGATTAAGAAAAAAAAACTTAGGTAATTTCAGTCCTTTCTTAATGACTTGTAATCTTTCAGAAATCTTAATGAGGTACTTAGGGTCTCATAAAAATGAGGTGAAGTAGCCAAACCACTCGTTGTATGAAACAGAATTTAGAGGTGAAAGAAAAGGCAGGAGAGGGAGAGAGTGAGAGAGAGGAGCAGGAAAATAGAATTCACACTAGTTGTGGAGAGAAAGACAGAACAGGATTTAGAAGAGATACTACTTATTTAAAAAGTTTAAGTGCATAATTATAATATTGGGCACTTTCCCCCTTCTTTCTCTCTTTAAATCACCATCTTAACACCAACTCAAACCAGCATGATTAAGGTTCCAAGATCCTTTTGATCTTAGATCAAGTTTTCCATTGCATTTCTTTTTCTTTTCTTCTTCTTCTTCTTTTTTTTTTTTTATCACCTTAAGGAAAGCTAAATCAGTGATGCTTGTCCTGCTAAAAGGATTACTTCATAGATTAAATATGTCTTCCATGTCTTATGTAAGTTTAACAACTTGAGGACTCTGGTGGAGCTGGCCATCACACTGTGTGGTATGGTCACAACAATTTGTGAGAACCTGTCCCCAAAACTTAAAATGGAACCATGGAGTTATTTCTTTAATAACTAAGGCTACAAAGGGAAATAGCAATCCTATTATTCCTAATAAAATACACACTGCTACCATTTAAAAAAAATTGTAGAAAGCATTGAAAATCCATGTATCAGTCAGCAATGTACCCCATTCTGGTTTGTTTTATGTCTTGGCTATTTACCTGTTGTTTAAATAAAGTGCTTTGTTATATACTAATCATAACATTAGACCTAAAAGTTGTCAGTCAAAGAAATATTTATAGTGCATTGCCAACAATTTGAGGGACCCATTACATCTTAAGTATGGAATGTCAGTGAATACAACTGAGGAGTTTCATGTCTTTTAGAGGAGTAACAGTCTCATGAAGACGTTTAGAATGTAAGTTGTAATCTTGTATTAGATTTCTTCAGCAGAACATGTGACTTTAGGCTTACTGGAAACAGGTTAAAGAGTGGCAGAAAAGACACATATGCAGTATACTAGAACCTTATGTCATGTACTATTCATTTATTCTTTTCTCCAGTGTTTCATGGCCATTGAGTCTTCCAAGTACTACAACATTAACTAAACACTACTAAAGAGACAAATGTCCTTTCACTTGTCAGATTATTGAAGACTTGTTTTTTTTGTTTTTGTTTTTTTTTAATTGAAGCCTTTTTAAAAAGCACTGTTGTTGGCGAGGGCATGGTGAGCAATATTATGATCTATATTATTATTTGTTAAAATGTAGCTTATAATAATATTAAGTTACTAGTATTATATTACTATGGGGCTGGGATTTAACTCAGTTAGTAGACGGCTGCTCTCCAGTCTCTGAGGTCCTGGGTTCGATTCCCAGCATCACGAAAACTGGAGAAAGACGTGGCAATCCACTCCTGAGGCCATCCTGAAATATTTATCCATTGAAACCCCTATGAGGATTGCCATGAGTCGGACATGACTTGACGGCACCTAACAACAACAACACATTATATTACTATAACTTCAGTTATAATTTAATATAAGTAAAGATGACTATTACATTAAAATAATTATGTTAATGATCATGTATATATTGCTATATATACTTAACTAATAATAAGTATATGAAATTAAGTTAATATTAAGTATGCTAGGTATATGAAATTGCTAGTACTTTACCATTTTTGACCTGCAAAATGACAACTTCAAATGGTTTAACCTATACATTTCAATACAGTACATCATAAAATACAATTATAGTATAAATAAGAAATTAAAAAAAAGAGTCCAGTACCATTGTTGATATTTTAATATGTTTCCTCTTGACTATTTCCCCCCTTTGTGTATATATGTTTATAAATGAAATTGATATCACAACAATTTAGGGCTTTATATCCTGTCTTTATTATTTAGCATGATAGCATGAGCATTTCCCTGTATTAAAATATACCTGAAGGTGTGTATATATATTATAATCTGCCATGTTGAAATACCAGAATATTTTTAACCATCCCTTAAGTGGAGATTTACTTCAATGTTTTATCATAAATACAACCTGAATTGATACCCTTTTATTTATATATGTGTGTATGTCTAGTTGGTTCATTAGGATAATCCCAAGACATAGGGTTTCAGACATGAAGATTTTGTTACATATTACTGGATTATGGTTCTTTTTTTTTTTTTTTTTTTTTTTTGCGGTGCTGGGGGTTGAACCCAGGGCCTTGCGCTTGGGTGCTTTGCAAGTGCTGGACCATTGAGCTGTACCCCCAGCCCATTTTTTACTTTTATACTGGAACCTTATGTCATGTACTGTTCATTTATTCTTTTCTCCAGTGTTTCATGGCCATTGAGTTTTCCAGGTATGTAATGTTTTCAAAGATATATTTTATATATATGCAACCCTTTGTGTTCAAAAATTTTTTTTGTTTTTTTTTTTTACTACAACATTAAATATTAGGTCTTGCTAAATTACCCAGACTGCCTCTCCTCTCGAACTTGCAATCTTCCTGCCTCTGCCTCCCAAGTTGCTGGAATTACAGGCATGTGCAACTTGTGCCTGACTTTTAAGAAAGGAAATACCCATTTGCACACCACCCCTCATATACATTCATACAGCTTCTGACAGGAGAGCCATGACAGATTACCGTCCCCTCCCCAACAACAAACACTGCTTTTTAAAAGCTTCAGTAATCTGGCACATGAATAATGGCATTTAGGTATAATTTGCATTTCTTTGATTGCAGGTAAAGGTGAATTTTTTTCATGTTTTTAATTAGCTATTTGTTTTAATTTTTGGTTCATGTTCTAAACAAACTTTAAAGAGGAAAAAAGTTCTGGTTGATGTAAAGTGCTTATTAGTATTTTGTTTCCTTTCACCATATTGGGGAGAATTATAACTATGAGGATGTTGTTGTTGTTAGGTGCCGTCTAGTCGAGTCTGACTCATAGCGACCCTATGTACAGCAGATCAAAACACTTGCCGATTCTGTGCCAGGCAAACGATCTTATTTATGTTTAAGCCCATTGTTGCAGACACTGTGTCAATCCATCTGGTGGAGGGTTTTCCTCTTTTGCATTGATCTGCCACTCTCCCAAACATGATGTCCACTATGAGGATAATGCATTGTTATTTTTATAAATGGAAAGGGAGAAGAAAATGGTACCTATTAAATAGTGTTCATTTCTACTCTCTATCCCTAGTGATGAGAAAATGCATAATTGAAATAGTAGCACCTAGACTGTGCTGTTAACATTCTTAAGGGAGGGTGCTGACAGGGTCTGATTTTCCTTTATCTTCTCCAGTGCAGAGCCCAGTGCCTGGCATATCCAGTGCAAAACAGGGCTGGATGAATTTGGGTGGGGGTAAATGTGCACCACCTGCTCTTTGGGATGGAGAACTGCTGGATGTTTTATTCCCCATCCTCCTCCTTCCAGCCTGTGGCCATTTGCCTTTTCTCTTGGGTGCCTTCTGCATGGGTGCTAAGAAGGCCAAGGTCAGAGGTTCTGTCTGCATATGGCCTATTTAGCTTTGTTCTGTGCCATGGCCACAAGCTGTATGCTCCTGGTTTTTGTTTTGTTTATTTTTTTATTTTTTTATTTTTTTCCCTATAGCCAGCTGACTGAGAACTGTGTGCTACTGTTCCTCACAAGGAAAAGCAGGCTGGAGAGAGGGTACAGGTTTCTAGAGCTAGAAGGACCCTATGGAACCTCTAGTTCAGCCTTCCCATTGTACCTTTCAGGGGAGACTGAGCCCTCCAGGCTTCTCCCTGGCCGTGCCTAAGTCTCCATCCAGCACACACACAGACACACACACACACACACACACACACACACAGACACACAGACAGACAGACAGACAGACACACACACACACACACACACACACACACACACACAGAGCTTAGCATGGAGAAATAGGCATCCCATCTGGACAGCTGGGGTGGGAGGAACTTAGCTCCACCCTTAAATGCCAGTGGATTGTTAACAATTTCCTGATTCTGTAATCCCAGCCATTTGAATATAAAGACATAGCTAATACTTAAAAGAACTCAGAAATCTGCCACACAGTAAATTGCCTTCATTGGTCTCATTGAGGTTCTTTGGAAGGGACAAATAATCCCTCTTTGATAAAAGTCCATGCTCAGTGTTTTGGGGAAGAGAAAATTTTGTGGAAACAGGTAGGTTAAATCAAAATCAAATTGCTTATCAGCTTCTCCAACCAGTAATTATTTCCATTTTCTATAAATGGAATGACCATTATCCCAGTCACACTAAGGCTGAAATCCATTGCACTTCTCTTGAAAATTACTCTCATTCCTTTTTTCCTTCTGTCCCTCTGCTAACACCCTGCATGTTGCAATCCTTTAGGACTGCTAACTACTTGTCTTCCCTCTCACCTCTTTAGTTCTGCCTTTGACCATCCAGTTCACTGTAAAGTAGCCTTGCCCTTCTCCAGGTCCATTTGTGGTTTCCCGTCATCTTTGCAAATAGAGTACAAATTTTGTTAAATTCTCTTGCAAATAAGAGTGGCTGTTTCTATACAGATCATTCATTTTTCTTTTAGAATTAGTTGATTTTTGTTTCTCTTACTCCTCCCTACTTGTCATAGATGTAGTGTGTCTGCTTTTTAGTTTTGCATAACAGGTTCTTATGATCGCTCCATATTATTTTGGAAGATCCTGAAACCCCAAATGACTGAAAAGGCCTGTGGAGGTCATGAAACAATTGAATGATGTATTTGTGAATGACTCACCTTGCTGAGCATTTAAAACTTAACATACTAGTGTTACTAACTGCCATCAAGACTTACAGTCAGCTTGGCATGGTAGTGCACACATTTAATGCCATCAACTTGGGAGGCTAAGGCAGGAGGATTGTGAGTTTGAGGCCAGCAGCAGCCTGCATAACTTACTTAGGCATTACAGTTAAATGAGGCTAGTCTCTTGTGTGTATGGGTGTGAGTGTGTGTGTGTATGTGTGTTGTGTGTGTGTGTGTGTGTGAAGAAGTCATGTATAAGAGCCACACTAATTCCAAGCAATGAAGGAAAAAAATTTAACTTATTTATTTTGGCAGCACTTGGGAGTTGAACTCAGGGCTTCCCATATACATTACAAATGCTTTATTGCTGGACTGCACCCCCAGCCCATTTTTTATTTTTTATTTTGAGTCAGAGTCTTACATTATGCAGGCTGCATCTGGCCTCCAATTTGGATCTTCCTGCCTCTGCCTCCCAAGTTGCTGGGATTACAGGCATGCGTCACTGTGCCTGGCTAATTTTTTTTCTTTTTAAATATATAGTTTTAAAATTGAATGCCACCATATATTTTGTCTATTCTTGTTCATGTTTATGCATTATTTGGTACATAAGGAAATTTACTGATGGTAAGGTCTGAAATATAAATGGATGAACCTAAAATAGTAGCATCGGATTCAAAGCTAGACAGATCTGGGCTCAACCCTTGGATATGCCCTTCCCAAGCTGGGGAGCCTTGGATTTAAAGCATCGGTATTCTCTGTCAAGCAGAAACGTCCATATCTGCATCAGAAAGTTAGTTGGGAATACAAAATGAAGTAAAGTATCCCAAGCAACTAATATAGTATCTGCCAGCTGAAAGATACTCATGGATGATTGCTGTTATTACCTTTTCTCTGTCCTGCCATAGTGCACTTAGTTAGCAGGTTTTTCTTGTGGTTTGTAGAAGCAGATTTTATTGGGGTCATGGGATAAAGGGTGTGGAGAATAAATTAACCATGAGTTGGAAGGTATTCTTAGAGAACTTGAGCATCTACTGGAAAGTATTTTGAGCACTTTACAACCTGTCACAAGCATTCCCAAAGAGGGACAAAGGTATAAACTTGGAGATGTCATGAATCAGTCAAAAAGCCCAGCTCCGAAAATCTTGGCTTTTCAGCGTTGCTATTTCTCCACCTCACCCACTTTCACTCCCTAAATTAGAGACTGCATGCTAATAAGTGTTTCTTTTTTTGGTCCCATCTCATGAAAGCGTTATTTAAACCAGTCCAATAGAGGTGAATGAGAGGGTTATTTGGGACTAAACCCAGTCTTCCCACCCAGCTCAGTGTTGTGTCTTGTTTGCATCACTGTTACTTCAATTAAAATATGTTTTAAAGGGTTTTTTAAAATTTTTTATTTAAATAACAGAAGACAGGCATAAAACCCCAAAAGTTTGCAATTGTCTTAACTATTTTGTTTGAATGTTGTATGTTCAGCATGAGTTCTTTCTTCTACAAAAAGGGAGTTTTTATAAATCCAGTTTTTCTTCTTTGTATATGCTGTCCTACAAAGTTTGTTTTAATCAAAAGGCTTGTTTGGCTTAGCTTGAGTTGAACAAGACCAAACTAGAGAAGAGTGTGGCGCCGAAGGCCGGGTGAGGAGTTCTCTGAGCCAGCTTGCTGGACTGCCCTGGTTTCTCTCAGTTGGACTGGACAGTGCCACAAAGTCTAATAGACACGACTGCATATTTGTGCTCAGAATAAGTGGCAGATCCATCTGTTTTTTAGATGAGAAAACTGGGGCTTGCAAGTTAAGGCCACCTAGCCAGCACAGGAGCCAGGGGGAAATGCAGGTCTTTCTGGTGTCACAGCGATGAGGCTGGAACCCCAGGCCTCATGCTTGCCAGGGAAGTGCTCTGCCACTCAGCTGCATCCCCAGCCTTAAACCTGGGCTCCTCCTGCCGTGTCCTGCCTCCTCTCTGCACTGGCAGAGCAGATCTCCGCGAGGGACTTCCTCCTGAGACAAGCGGAAGCAGCTGTCCATATGCTCGCCAGGGAAATGGGTTCCGGGGGACCCTAATGGAGGAGGTCTTCCATTAGGCTGCCAGTTTTCGTTGTGGCGTGAGTGTTACTAAACTGCTTTGTCAGGGGTGTCTTTGAGGTGGTGGGCTAACCTGAGCAGTGCATGGGCTGGAGAAGAGTAGGAAAGTTGGAGAAGCATAACGGAAATGGAAATAAACAAAAAGCTGCCTCATGGCCTTCTAAAACAAAAGAGGGAGAAGAGAAGCAGCAGCGAAGATGTGCTGCCCTTCAAGGCTCCTCGGAGCCCCCTCTGCCTCAGCAGTGCTGGGCCTTGTGTGAGCCAGTGCCTGGGTGTTCAAGCCCCAGGAGGTCCCAAGAGGGCCCAGGAGGCCCCAGGAAGTCCCAGGAGGGAGGGAGGGGGAAGCCGAAGAGAGTACATTCCCCTAAGGAGATTCCTTTCTTCTTCACCTGATGCTCTTAACACTAGGAAAGAAGCATCACTTAGTAGCTTTGACTCTGCTTGGAAAGTAAGTCTTGGGTAGGACAGAACAGCTGTATTCACTCTTGAGAATAGAGCAATGAATGGGTTAGACTAAGGAATTTTGCATAGAGCTATAGGATCTCTGAACTTGAAAAAATCTCAGAGACTGTCATGGGAATGCCTTTTATATCAGTGTTCCTCAGACTGTAGTTCATGACGCGTTAGCATGTTATTTTAGTGAGTGATGACCAGTATTCTTAAAAAGTGAAATGGAAGGATTACAGTACAAGTCAAGATGTTGTTGTTAGGTGCGGTCCAGTCTGTGTCTGATTCATAGCGACCCTACTACGTACAACAGGAGAAACACTATTGTCAGTGCTTCTCTGTTATTCATAGGGTTTTCAATGGTGTATTGATTTTTGGAAGTGGGTTGCCAGGTCCTTCTCCTAAGCTTACAGCACCTCGTGTTCCCAGATTGTCTCCCATCCAAGTACTAACCAGGCCCAACCCTGCTTAGCTTCCAAGATCTGATGGGATTGGAGGCCACTGTGGTTCTGCTGCACGCCCCAAGTCAAGACATGAGGTCGAATGTTTTTGCTTTGAAGTTTTCACTGATGATTGTGCATACACCTGCAGCAGAGAACTGCAGAAACAAAGTGGCTTTCAAACCACTTACCCCCGTTCCACTGAAAAGGCTCCTAGCTAGGGGACTCCTTGTACCCAGTGGCAGCCCCTGCCTTAATAGATTGTTCTAGTAAGGAGTTTGTTCTTATGTTAAATGTTTTTTCTGTGTGTGTGTGTGTGTGTGTGTGTGTGTGTGTGTGTGTGTGTGTGTGTGTTGCTGGGGATGGAATCCAGGGCTTCCTGCATGCTAGGCAAATGTTCTTCTGCTGAGCCCCAGCCCCAGCCTTCATGGTATTTTCAATATTTGTAGAATAAAAAAGCATACTGATAGTTAAAGTGGGCTTATTTGTCCCTTGCTGTTTTGGCCTGGTCCAGTGCTGCCAGAAGTCTCTTCCTTATCTGAGATTGTACACAGGCTCCTTGACAGTCCGGGCCACTCCTCGTAGATGTCCCACTATGAGCATTTAGTCCAAGGATATAAACAAAGTTGGTGAGGAAAAAATGTCCTGAATGAACTGGCTGGGAAATCTTGCCTACAGGGTGATTTTAGAGTGCAGCCTTGAGGTGGAGGATTTGCTTGGAAGGGCGGCATCTTGCAGAGGCCTTCTGGAGACTGGATAGGGTCTCTTCCACGTCACCTCACCTTTGTCCCTGAGATGGTGCTGTGACACTATGGAGAGGTGACAAGCTCTCATCCCTGGCACGTACATACACTGTGCTTCAGTGGCCCATTTCCAGCTGTCTCCACAGCCGGACAGGAAGATCCTTAAGTGCAAAGCACACAGCTCATTCATTATTGTCATTTCAGTGCCAGATGTGTTCTAGGCACCCAGGAAACATGTTTTAGCGTTTTAGACTGTATGAAACAATACTTATGGTTCTTGTTGACTTGAATGGAGAGTGACATACCCATTCATGGAAAACAAGGCATGTCGGTGATAGAAAGTGAGTATGACTTTGGAAATCAAGAGTAACGTACCAAATGATACAAAAGGAATCAGGCAGTGGTCTAAGTGACATGGTGAAACTAACATTGCCTGTGAAGTCATTCCATAGGGCATGTAACTCTTCAAAGGCAAACCAGAACCATCCGTTCATGATAAATGCAGTGTTGTGTTTACAGGGTGCTGTACACCCCTCCATATTCTTACTGGGCTCTCAAAACAGTTCAGTGGGATGGGAAGATTGTGGCATTGTCGTTTTGCAGATGGGAATGCTGAGGCTTGGTATGGTTACTTCCCGCTTCCAAGGGTCCTATTAAGGCAAGTGGGAGACGGATCCAGCAACCCACTCCCAAAAATCAATCTGCCATTGAAAACCCTATGAACAGCAGAGAAGCACTGACAATAGTGTTTCGCCTGTTGTACCTAGGGTCGCTATGAGTCAGATACCGACTCGGCAGCACCTAACAACAACACAACAATCACGGCAAAGTCTCGGCACCAGGGCTGGGACCACATCTGAGCCTGTGTGTTTCAACTATGAACTGCCTTTCCAACTTGTGAAACACATTGTTACAATAGTGATGGTGACAACATAGGTTTATATCAAATTTTGTTGTGTGTTTATCTTTGCTGCATCTCTGTGAGCTGGTGCGTGGGTGATAGAATTAAGTGCTATTGATTTAGGATGCTGGGATCCCAGGATTGGAAAGAAACTAGAACTTGTGGGGTGCTTGAGTCTCCTCCTCAGCACCTCATCAGTCTCTTTTTTTGGAGGGGGGGATGAGGGGTGCAGTGAGGGAGTGTGGTGAGTCTCTCTGGGTAGCCCAGGCTGGCCCGGAACTCATGTCAGCTCTCATGCCTCAGCCTCCCAAGTGCTGGGATCACAGGCGTGTGCCACCATGCCCAGTAATCATTGGTTCCTCTTACAGCCATGGTAATTGGTGTGTCTGTGATGGGGAACCTCCTGCCTCTATTTATTTATTTATTTATTTATTTATTTATTTATTTATTTAATTTAGCTAGTTTGCTCACTCTACCGGGGATTGAACTCAGAGCCTTTTGCATGCTAGGGAAGCACTCTACCACTGGGCTTCACCCTGAGCCCCTTTTTTATTTTTTTATTTTGAGTCAGGATCTCCCCAAGTTATGCAGGCTTCCTCTGGCTTCTAACTTGCAATGCTCCTGCCTCCACCTCCTGAGTCCTTGGGATCACAGGTGTAGGCCACAGCTCCAGGCAAGTCTTCTCCCTCTTGAGGCAGCTCATTTTATTTCAAATGGGGAAGGATGCAAGTCAGACATGGCCAAGATCAGAAATAATGCACAATCGTTGAGAAATCTGTGAGGGGAGAGGTTCATGCTTCGCACAGGTGTGGAGTGAGGCAGAAGTCCAGGCTGAGTTAGGATCCAGGAGGCAGAGAACATAGCCTAAAGGACAGAAGTCTGGCATGAGTTAGGATGGCAGCTATGCCATTTGGGTTTGTGCAGTGCTTCTGGGTTAGCCCCTCCCTCTTTGGATCTCCCCAACAGCTCTGGGTCCTGAATGCTCTTCCTGTTCCTCACGAGCTGCTGATAATGGGAGAGGAAAACCAGCTAGGAGTTTCCAACAATCAGAACTGCTCTGACCTCAGACCTCTAAGGTTATGTCATAGCTTTTGTAAAGTTGAATCTTTTCTGAAAGATGCTTATGAATTAGTGCGGGTTTTCATGCCACTGACGGTTTTGCTAAATATAATTTTAGTCACATAGCGGTATTGGGCTGACCTACCAAACCCTGGTAGGACAGTGACCTACACATAGGTTTTATAAAGGTTGTTTTTTCTTCCCTCCCCCTCCCACATCTGTCTTCTTGTCATGCAGTGGTGGCTTGTGTGTTGCTGTAATGCTGAAATCTATGCCACCGGTATTTCAGATATCAGCAAGCCCACCCATGATGGACAGGTTTCAGCTGAGTTTCCAGATTAAGACAAGGGAAAAGGACCCAGCAGCCCACTCCTGAAACACTTAACCGTTAAAAAACACAATGAATACCTAAGAAGCACTGTCAAATATAGTGTTGGAAAATGAGTCTTCTAGGCTGGAAGACAATTTAAGAAGTGACTGGGGAAGAGCTGTCTCCTGAAAGTAGAGTTGACCTTAATGATGGGAATGTAGTAAAGCCCCTGGGACCTCCTTTTGCTGAGGTGGCAAAATGAGAAGAAACAATGACTGCAACAATGGGCTCAAACATCAGATCATGTGGGTGGCACAGTATTGGATAGTATTTCTTGCTGTTGTACATAGGGTCACTCTGAGTTGGATCTGACTCGATTACGCCTAATAGCAACAACAAATTTTTCCTTACCACTCTGACAAAGAGCATATGGGGCACAGGTCAGTGGGTCTGTGGACTCTGCCCTAGGTCACCAGGATTCTGTTATTAAGCCATTTCTTTACTCCCAGGATCATTGTACCCACCATCCGTTTTGAGTACTAAGTTCCACTCTCATCCATGGACACATGCAGCTTATTTAGCGAACTCCTAGTCATTCTTCAAAACCTCCCTTTTCTCTCATTTGTGCCCTTATTTCAGGAAGCAGGAATACGGGGCTTAGGACTGAGAGCTGTGGAGAAGAGCCATGGAGAACAGGCTGTGGACTAGACGCTGAGGATGTGACATTGAACAAGCAAAGACCCTGCCCTCGTAGCCCCAGCCCGTGTTCCCTCAGCCCTGCGTTTGCCCAGGAGGACCCTTCCCTCTGTGGTCCCCAGCCCAGTGACTTGCTCAGTTGAATCAGAGCAAATGGTTGACCCTCTGGCTCCTCTCTTGCTGTCGAAGCAAATGATCCAGGTGTGACTCCCTGGAAGTCAAGTGGCAGGAGTGGCAGGAATGGTGGAGTGGCTTTGGAGACTTCCAGTGGGTGTAGTGACGGCCAGACCTTGTCCAGCTGCCATAAAATGGAGGGGCGCGCTGGGGAATCATAGACATACAAAGTGCAGGTGTCCCTCAGCCAACAAGGGTCTCCTGCTCCTGTGTTCTATGGGGGATGCACAGTGGGACATGCACAGTCAGCAGAATGGAGTGGAGGGTGGAGGAGACCCGGGGAGCGTTGCGGCTGGCAGGAAGCGCAGGCGTCTTCCGTGCACCTGCGCAGGCCAGCAGGCGTTTCCTGGACATTGTTCACCATGGTCACTGTGACTCTATTTCCATCAGCAGCAAAGTGGGGCTGGGCTTGAGTCTGGCCACGCTCCCTGACCGGTAGCCTTTGTGTGCTGCTCTCCTGGCCAGGGCTGCAGCCGGCATCCGCGGAGGCAGAGGCAATGCGGATCCTTCCTTCCTAGGTCTGCCTCCGTCCTGGGAGGAAAGAGCTCAGCAGCCCTGCTTGTTCTACCCTGACTGACCGCCTCTCCATTTTCATTCCTCCTGCTTGGTCCTCTTGCCTTTGGCACAGTTGACATGGGGGCAAACTGCTGCCGGTGAAGGTCCCATGGCAGGATATGGCTGTGGGCACCCTTGGTGGAGAGATGCAAAAATTTCTTAGAAGTTTCTTATGGAGCTGGGTGCGGTGGTGCACCCTTATAATCCCGGTACTCGGGGAGCCAGAGGCAGGCAGGTCACAAGCTCAGGGCCAGCCTGGGCTACATGGTGAGACCCTATTTCCAAAAAAACCAATAATGATTATAATAATGCCAATAGTAATAAGAATAATAATGATAAAATGTTTCATGCAGAAAGGAGAACTCTCGGCTCATACCACTGGTTGGGTGTGTATGCTCGATCAGGCTAGTGTTTGTTTTCTCATTAAGCACCAAAAGATGTAAAATCTATTTCTAGCTGCTAGGTAACCACCCAGAGCACTGCCCCCGCAGCCTTTCCTCCGATTGCTTCTGCTGAGGTGTTATCTTGCTGTGCATTGATTCAAGATCTTTCTCTGGTCCTTCAGAGCCCACACTCTGTGTACAGACGGAAGCAGGGACGTATAATAAGAGTAGGCTGGCCCCAGAGTTTCTCCTTTTAGAAACACGAAGTCGTAATTGCGGCTTCCACGTCTGTGTTTCCTTGGTGCCCATGCCTGTATCTGCCCTCTGCTTTTGGAAGAGTGGGCCAGGAAGTCAGGGGAGGGGGCCACAGTTTCATTGCCACTCTGGCCCCTTCCACCCAAGGCAGTCATCAGAGGTGAGTTGCTGCAGACCTGCCACTACCCCATGGAGCCAGTGTCGTACCCAGCCAGCTGTGCATCCTGGGGGCCAGCTTTTAGGTGTTCCCAGTGGGCCCTGTGCTGTAATCCGCGTGGTGTGGGTAAGGAGAACCGCCTGCTCACAAACGGAGCTGTCTGCCTGTTGTCCCCTCAGGGATGGGTCCCGCCACCTCGAAGGCCCCCGCCAGTGAGCTCTGATGACACCAGTGCACCATGTACAGCGTGGAGGACCTCCTGATTTCTCATGGATACAGACCATCCCGGGATGTGCCAGGACCGCGTGAGGACCACCCCGAGGGGCGCCGGCAGACAAAGACAAGGACTCAGGCTGGCCATGGCCTGCTGAATGGGTATGAGGATGGCCCTGCGGCCTTCGCCCACAGTAGGACGTCCTTGGGGAAGGGACATGTGAGTGACTCCGAGAGCCGCAGCAGCACGCCAAGGGGCCCCAGGGAGCGCCAGCGAGCCTCTGCTTCTGGAACTTCCCAGGCGGGGTAAGCTTCCTGTTGGCCCACCGTTTTCTTTTGACTCGTGAGTCTGGCGTTGCTTTTGTGTAAGTAAACTCACTCAACTCTTTTTCTTTGGTTGGGGCTGGGGAGGGAGGAGAAAGGCTCAAAGACAAGGATGCTGCTTCTTTCTTTCTTTCTTTTTTTTAATGGTACTTGGAGATTGAACCCAGGGCTTCGGACATACTTTGCATGCGCTCTACCACTGAGTTTCACCCCAGCCCATTTTTTCAGTTTTATCCTGAGACAGGGTCTCGCTAAGTTACGAAGGCTGCCTCTGGCCTTGAACCTACGATCCTCCTGCTTCAGCCTCGTGAGTTGCTAGGATTCCAGGTGTGCACCACTATGCTCGGCCTAAGAACACTTCTTTCCATTGCAATATGTGAACTGCTTCTGCAGCACTTAGCACAGGGCTTGACCTTTGGTCAGCACGGTAGGCCTTCAGTAAGCAGTGGTGAGTAAACAAACTCCTTTGTGCTCAATGCTGTGTTGTAATGCTGTTTCTCTGTTCTCTTATAACACCCTCAGTCACCTCTCATGGCCATCATCTTAGAACTTCGTAAAGCTTGTTCATGTCCACCCACATCTTCATAGCACGTTTGGCTTTCTTATTAATACTTTTCAATATTTGGTAGGTTTCAGGGAGTTGGAGGGTGGTGTTTCTCTCCACTTGTTAAGAAAGACCCGTTCTTCTTCCATGCTTATATAATTCCTTTGGTTTCTGGCCTGTCTTGCCCTTACATATACCCTGCCCCTCGTGTGGGTAGCACATCTGAACCCAGCTGCGCTGGGGTGGTTCCTTATGACCAAAACAGGGCCTGTTGGCAGGTAGGAAACAAGATGGTTAAAAAAGAGAGAATTTCAGTAGTTTACCTTGGAGTCAGCATGGGAAGTGAGCTCTGGAACTCTCCTCCAAGCAGTTCCAACTTTGAGAAAACCTTTGTCATCCCTTCAGTAAACTGCTTGCCTTTCGAGTTGTATTGGGACCAGGCAGAGCTTGGAGAAGAATTGCTCAGGTATATAATATTTTCCATGGAGCTGGGTATAAACAGCCAGAAAGGGACAACAGAAACCCAGAGAGGCTGGGGTCTGTTCTTAAGAGAAACAAACAAACAGAAAGGGTCATGCGTGAGTGAAGTCCAGTGGGAATGAACCAGTCTTCTGTGGCCATAGGTAACCTCTGCAGAGAAAACATCTTCCTCCTTGGTCAACTGCTTTCAGGCAAGGATGGAGGGATTTCGTTTTGATGACCAGATCAGTCCGTACCTTGATTCCTTGGCAGAAGCAAATGCGGGAGCACTGCTCTCTGCTCAGGACCTTGAGGGAGGGTTTATGTTCCCACCATAGCATGACCCCGATGGGGCTCAGGAGGGAATCCAGGATAGAAAGGACAGGAGGCTGCTCTTCCATGACCAAGCTTCTCAGGACTCACACCTCTGTCCACTGCTTCTTGACTTAGCTGTCTTGTTAGCCGTGTTCCCTGGAAAACAGACCTGCTATGGATTTTGGAAGAGGGCTCTTATGGACTAGTTGGCTGATGGGTAAGACAGGTTTAATTATTGCCAGACAAACTCGGGCTTGATCTCCTCCTGTGTGCTGTTCTTTCTAGTTTTGTGCTGAGTAACCTGTATCTTCTGACTTGGACCACAGGGTACTGAGGTCATACCTCAGCTCCTTTTTTTTTTTTTTTTTTTTTTCTTTGTGGTACTGGGGTTGAACCCAGGGCCTCACGCTTGCATGCTTTGCAAGTGCTGGACCACTCAGCTGCACCCCCAGCCCCTTTTTTCACTTCTTGAGACAAGGTTTCACTAAATTATGTAGACTGCCTCTGGTCTCGAATTTACAATCCTCCTGCCTCTGCCTCCTGAGCCTCTGGGATTACAGGTGTGCGCCACCACACCCAGCTAGCTCCTATTTCTTTAGTACAGTATTTCTTACAGGAATCATTACAGTACTGCACACACAGTGGTTCTTTCACATATGCTTTGGGGTTCAACATGTTCTTCCTACCATTGTGACTACTGTTGAAAACTGGAAGTCCCAGTTCCTAATGAGGTAAAACCAGTGCTGTGGAATCCCTGCAGATGCACTATGTGGGTTATGTGAGGTCTCCCTCAAACTTGGGGCCTGGGCTTTAACTCAGTTGTTAGAGCACTGCTTCGCACTCTCTGAGGACCCAGGTTCTATCTCCAGCACTACATTAAAGGGAGAAGGATGTGGCAATCCGCTCCCAAAGCAATCTCAAAACAATCAGCCATTGAAAACCCAGTGAGGATCACAGCCAAGGTGGTGGCCCTCAAGCTTAAGGGGGCCAAATCAGTGTTGGGTTTCAGAATAGGAGGCAACAGAATCCCTTTTAGAGTTCTCTGTGGGTGGCTCCTAACCTCATCCACACCCTCAAGGACTTTCTAGCCCCTTATGTGGGAAGGGGCTTCTGAGAGCCATCCAGCCCCTGTGTGGCTCTAGGTAGGTAGACACAGTCACATGTGGAAGCAGTCTTTCTTTCCATCCTCAGCGAGTTGCTCAGCTCAGTGGCTTTGTGTGGCACTGGGGTGTTTTGCTATAATGACTGAGCTATCAATCAGTCTGTCTACCTCTCCACATTTCTGAGACTTTCTCATGAACTTGGGAGGTGGATAGTAGCTTTTGGAATGAAGGCTGCCTTTCAGGGTAGAAAAAGAAAAAGTACACATATTTGCAAAAATCCATGCCAGTACCCAAAGCATTGGGACCAGCTGCAAGTCTTCCTGGGCTGACATGAAAAAGATGCTTTTTTTCTTTAGTAGCCAATACAGACCTAAAAATAGGAAGCAAACAGAAAAGTAGGGGTGGAGGGGATTTGTTTTTTGATATAAGAAAAAAAAAAGCAATAACAGTGTTTCATGGGAAAGTAAATAGGTGCCAATAGTTCACAGCTTAAAAAAAAAAAAAGTAAAAAGTTAACAAAAAAAGACAAACCAACCACACCACAGCTCATGTGGACTTTGATTGAATCGATGGTGCTCCACCAGCTTGCAGTCTTCAGTCACTTGACAAGCTCACTTCCAGCTTTGCTACCTGCCCTGTCTCACACAGTGGCCTCTGCTGGGCTGGTTTCCAGGTCTGAGGGACACCCAGGATGGCCCTGTCCGACCCTGGGCCATCAGGGATAGGGCAGAGTCACAATGTTCCTCTAATACTGTCTCTCGGGCAGGTTGAGGTCTGACCCCAAGTGAGGCTTCACCCTGGTCGGGTCCCCAGCTCCCCAACAGCGCCCTGGGGAAGGCAGACGGCAGGATCGCCTGAAAGGCCCTGGGGCTGACTGCAGATCCACTTGTTTTATTCTGGCAGGTGATGGAGGCCCAGGCATTCTAGTGATGTTGTTTGATAGCTGAAGACCGTGAGCCAAGAGAATGGCGGGGTCTTGTGAAGGGCCACCCAGGGTGGCAGTGGAGGGAGACTGGCTTAGCAATGAGCCCTGGGTGCCAGGCACCTGGCGGCTGTCACCTTGTCACAGTGCCAGGCTGGCCACACTCTGTGTGAGGGGCCCTAGATCTGTGAGCTTCCCCCTCCAGCTGCCCTGTGCTAGATAGTCTCCCCACTCCATCGTCCCTGCCCTCCCTGGCAGGCGTGGCTGTGTCCCTTCCTGCCTGGGGTGAGACAGCAGGGATGCAGGCTGCCGTGGCTGCATGAGACGGCACACACTGTTCGGCCCCTCTGTAGCACTGGGCAGGAACTGTGCAATCGGGATCTGGTGTGGTCCACAGCCCGGGGCTCGGCTGGATCATCAGCCCTGGGCTTCTGTTTTGCTAACACTTGCCAAACGTGCAGGACACTTGTTTCCTAACTCGCTGGAGACGCTGTGCCCAGCCCTTCCATCACTACTAGATCAGGTGATACTGAGCATTCACGATGGGAAGAGGGATGGTTGGGATGTGAAGAGAGGTAAGAGTGTGAACTTGCCAGAAAGCTCTTACGGTCCAGTGGTGGAGATGCGATCGAGAGGCACTTCTCCTTTGGACACAGTTTATCCAAATCAGCGATGAGAGAGAACTTGTTTTCCGCAGTGGTGTGTCAGCGTGCGGAGCTGTGCTTGTGGCTAGAAAGCCTAGAGTTTGAGGAGATCACAATAGTGTGGCCCTGCCCAGTTTTTCCTAGCAGAAAGGTTTTCCTCTGGATTCTCTGAGTGCCAGAATCTGGGACCCACCTGAGGGAAAAGGCAGGCACCACAGTGAGGATGCAGATGCCTATGGCAAGAGACTTTGGGATGTGCTGGGGCAGGAGATGCAGGAGGAATGGCCAGGCCTCAGGCATGGGCAGGACACATCAGGGCACCGCGGAGGGCCATCTCTCTCCATAGCTCCGCCACTCGGTTGTCTCACCATCTCCGCGCTGTGCATCCCCCCTGGCAGACAGCAACTGAGGCCCCAGGGCAACTTATTCTCCCCTTGTCTTCCATGATGGTTTAGTGTTAGAGCCCACTCCCACCTGGGTCTAGGGGCATAAATCTTTGGGAGAAAGAACCATGGTGTGGGGCTGCTGGCCAGTGCTCCCGCCTTGGGGAGGGTGGGCCCTTTGCAGTCCTCAGGGATGGGGAGTGGCCATAGCTAGGACTAGGAGGCACTGGCTAGGCACCCAAAACATGTTCTCTGTTGTCTTTACAAACCCCTCACCAAGTCACTCTGAAGACTTGGCATTCTGTCTAAATCACATCCCTTCTGGAGAGCTGTTGTAGGTGCTGTGTTAGCTTTCACATTGCCGCCACCAAAGTATCCGAGAGAGTGACTGAAAGGAGGAAGAGTTTACTTTAGCTCATGGTTTCGGAGGTCTCAGTCTGTGGCGGCAGGGAAGCCTCTGGCGGAGGAGAGCTCTTTCCATCATGGCCGGCCAGGAGCAGAAAGAGGCCAGAACTGGGGGCCCGACAAACCTTTAAGGCCCACCCCCATGAACCTACTTCTGCCAGCCATTCCCACCTCCCAAAGGTCCACAGCCTCCCAAAACAGTGCCACCAGCTGGAGACTAAGAATCCATGCCGGAGACTTGAGGAACATTTTACATTCAAACTGTGACAGATGCTAACACACTCCTGAACAGTCTCATTTAACAGGTTGTGACCGGGAAACTGGTGGCAGGTTTTGGCAGGAAAGCCACTTACATGGTACAGAAAGAAACCCACAGGCCAAAGCTTGCTTGCTACCATGCACACATTCATGCAGACACGCGCACACGTATGCACACACAGATTTAGGGGAAGCGGGCAGGGGGAAAGCCATGTATTATCTATACATGGAGAAAACTGCACGCTTCCTTCACAGGTAGCCAGACTGAGTATACTTAGCTCCCATTACAATATGTAAAGACTGTTATCAGACATTCACGGTTTCCTTGATGTGTTTCCTGTGAAACTGTATAATCAGAGGAAGCTGTATAATAACTTAATGTTGGAGAGGCTTGGATCTGAAAGTCACACCACAGGAGGCTCTCCTGTACTTTGCCCCGGGAATTCTGGTAGAAAGTTTTGTCCGTGAACCGTGAGGATAACCTGTAATTATCCCCATCAGTCTCAGTCATGACTAATGAGAGACTTTGTCTACAGCGAGAGTCTGTGATGTGGTGGCCTGAGGCTCTCCTCAGGGAGGTTCATATCAGATCAGTAAACATCCACTGTAGACGGTACTACTGAGTACGGTAAACAGTTCGTTTTCAGGGGCTTTTTAAGCTTCGCTCAAATCATATCGTGCTTATGGTGGTTTTCCAAAAAAGGAATGCTTCAAGGCTAACATCTGTTTCTGTTTCTTTCTCTTCCCGATTAACTGTCAGCCCACACGTGTAATGCGTGTTTCATCTCCCAAGTGTCAAGCTTTGTCACCTTGCTCCTTCGCGGGGAAAGTGTATGTAGACCGCTCAGGAGCACACGGAGGCTCAGCCCTCCCATTGCCCCATCTCTTTGGAGGCCTTTCCTCCGAGGTGCTAGGGCAGCAGCCACAGAACCTTTTAGAAGTGCTTGGGCCCCTGTCCCCTCTGGCACACGTTCTCATGCTGCTTTGCCATCACCAACTTTGACCAGAGGGAAGCAGGTTGGATCCTTGAGCCTAGAGTCTTCTAGGAGCCCCATGATGAGGAGGGACTTCTGGAGTTGCTGGGAAAACTTCAGCAGCCCCACAGCTGAGACCCTCCTGTGTCTTGGGGGCCAGGGCATCATCGCCAAGAGGAGCCTTGCTCGCAGGAAGCCATTCTTCAGCTAGAGAGCTCAGTTCGAGAGCCAGGAAATGCCCCTGTGTGAGACCCTGCGTGGAACGAAAGGGAAGCCAGACCTGAGAGGCTCACCAGGTCCCAGTGCCTGCTTCCAGATGACTGTCCCTCTGAGGTCTTGACAGAGAACAAAGAGCCTAGACTTGACAGCTGTTGACGGGCTGCCAAGTCCCAGCCCTGGACTGCAGGGCCACCTGATGGCTTCCCTGGGGTGTAGTGATGAGAAGGGACCAGGGTGTCTTCCTCATCGCCCTTCAGGCTCCATGTGCACACCATGCCACCTCCCCACTCTAAGCTTAGTTTCCAGAGAACAGTGGGGCAGAGGCAGTGGGAGAACCCCATAAATATTCATCAGCTAAGTGGAAGGATAAATGAAAGTGAGGGTGGAGACAGAAACGTGAGAGGGAAGTGAGAAACGAGGGTGTTTTTCCACAGCCGAAGCGGCACTGAATGAACCACGCTAATACAGACAGCTTCAACCTCTATTACATCCATGTTCAACAGAAAGTGGGAAAATGCTGAAATAATCTGCCTCAGTCACTGGAGGTACGTGAACACAAATGGATGGGAACGTGCTCTTCCTGTTTTGTTTTAACAAACTAAATATTGGTCGGTTCTGCATCATCTTTGTGGAAACGTGTAGCTTCTTCCTCAGAAACCAACCATGCCCAGGAAGGGCAGTATCTTGCAAGGACAGTCACCTGGATCGTCATTTCCTGTTATTGTGAAGGCCTATCAATCTCGATCATGACTTAGAGAAAGACAATGCGGACCTAAAATAACTGTGACGTTAAGACAGGCACTGGCCTCTTCTCGCTTTCCTTTGTGATCCTTCCTCAGTGACGCAAGGAAAGAGTTTCAACACTACCTCTTCTCAGAGAACTTACTGTAATTAGGTTAACAGTAGCCATGATAGCAAAACCAAGATTTTCATATGTTAGATACTGTGGTAGACACTCTAAATGTATTATCTCATTTAATCCCTCCCAAGAAAGCATACCACTGTGGCATCTGATCCCATCAGATCTCACCAACTAAGCAGAATTGAGCCTGGTTAGCACTTGGATGAGAGAACCCCTGAGAACACCAGGTGCTGTAGGCTTGGGAGAAGGACCCAGCAGCCCACTCCCTACAAAACAATCAGCCATTAAAAACCCTATGACTAGCAGAGAAGCACTAACAATAATGTTGTACATAGGGTTGTACATAGGGTTGCTATGAGTCAGACACCGACTTGACGGTACCTAACAAGAAGAAACTCCAAAAGCATGATTATGACCATCCCTTCCACGAAGGTGCATGAGCGGAGGCAAAGACGGCTGCGGGTGCTGCTGAAGGCGTGCAGTAAGAAGGCCTAGGTGTTGGCATTGAGAGCCCCGCCCTCTTGCTAGGGCAGGCAGAGTCTCACATGTTCCTGGCCACATGGCCACACTGTTCCTTGCAGGCGGTGCAACCTTAGAACAGCCCTCCTTGGGACTGGCTGCCCGCAAGACTGACCACAGATGCTCAGCCTGCTTGTCTCCATTTAAACACTTTCTTCTAAAGCTAGGAAATAAGGTCGACGGTGACCAGTAACCTGGACTAAATGCAGTACGATTATGTAGTGCTGAGATGCAAAGGGCCACATCTGTGAGAGGGGACTGTGTCTGCTCTTCTTTTAGTCCCTGGGGCTCTGCCTGGTAGCTCAGGTGGGGAACCGTTTCTGTTCCGCTTCCCGCCCCTCCCTGGGAGATGCTGTGAAGGCGGTGTTTCCTGTGGGCTCAAGGCTACTCCTCCATCATGGCAGTGTGTGGGATTATTTTTTATGCAGCAGGAGGGGATGATCTACCATTGGGAATTTTGTGTGACAGGAATGTCTGCGCATGTCCTGGTGGGGAGCCTGCTTTTGTCATAAGAAGGACTCCAAAGTGTTTCCTTGCTTTTAAGTTCAAAGTCATTAATGTGTCCTTGCCATTTTAATGAGTAAGACAAGTGGGCTCATCCACATAACTGACATGAGTCAAAGGTGGGGGTGTGAAGGGTGTGAAACAGGCTTTCTTCCCTCTTAAGGGATTCGTGGGAAGGATGTTACTCAAAGATGATGGCATGCACAGGCAGAGGTTCCATGCTTTGTGCTGAGGACAGCTGTACACAGTCAGTGACCCGCCCTGGGTGGCCATCCACTAAGTCTCACCTACCTGGTCTCTATGTTATCATTTTTGTTCTCCCTCCATGCAGACCTTAGGGCCTCCTCCTTTCATCTGCATTCCTGCCCTCCTTCCTGCTTCTCCTTCTCTGTGAATAGATTTGTCAGTGGTCCCCGTGAATGAGAATTAGTTTTTGAAATACCTCCTTCAGGGCTGGGGGTGTAGCTCAGGAGTATGGTGTTTGCCTAGCATGTCTGAAGCTCTGGGTTCCATCCCCAGTACTGAAAAGGAAAAAAGAAAAGAAAAAAGAAAAGGGAAAGAAGTACCCTCTTCAATGAGTGATTCTTCAGTCTTTGTTATTGTTAACACGTATTGAAAAGATGTAACACTTGGTAGGTATGGTCGAGTTGGGTCTGACTCATAGAGACCCTCATAGGGTTTTCAAAGGCTGATTGTTTCGGGATTGCTTCAAGAGTGGATTGCCATGTTCTTAACCTGTTTTTGCCATGCTGGGTATCAAATCTTGGTCCTCAGAGTGCGGAGCAGCGCTCTACCCACTGAGCTAAAGCCCAGCCTGATATAAAAGTTAGGCATCCCTTATCTGAAATACCTGGGATCAACAATGTTTCAGACATTGGGTGTTTTGTGATTTGGGAATGCCTGTGTAGGCTTTACTGGCTGAACATCCTTAGTCCAAAAATCCAAAGTTTTTCAGAAAGTTTCAGACTTCAGAGCGTTTCATATTTTTTGACTGGGGACAGCCCCCTGTACTACTAGAATTTTCACCACAGTTTCTAAGATGGCTCAGCCTATCATATCAGCACCAGTTATACACTGACCAATTTATAAATAGCAAGCAGCAACTCTAAACACCACTTCCCAAGGCAGAGCTCTGTGAGCAGGGTCTGCGACCCACCTTGCGTGTCTACCAACTCTTTTCTGGACCTTGCACAATCAGAAGTCGTTGGCAGTCCTAGTCCAGCGATGATTCAGAAAGCTGTTGGCATCAACAAAAGAGCAATTCAGGTCCATTTCTAGCCATCAGTGAAGAAAAATTATGACCCTATAGCAGAGCAAGTTGGCACAGCAGCAGGGATGGCTTCCAAAGGCCTCTCTTTCCATTCCGAGCTAAGTTTGTGGAACCAAGGTCTTTGCCCAGGAGTTGAGAGCCTGTGGTGTTGGGTAACCGACTCCAGGGGCCTCTGTCCAGGTATTATCAGCCGGTGTTTTCCCGAGATGCACCCCGCTTAGTTACCACTGTGCGTATTGACAACCAGAGTGCCTTTGAATGGGCTTCCTGTGCCCCTCCTTCAGAGGTCTAAATTTAGCATCATTTAGAAGCCCAGAAATACATCCTTCATTCTCTTCCAGACCCACTACTAACCTTGTGTATTTATTTTAAATAATCAAAAAATAACATCTTGAAATAGTCTACCAAGTACTCTATTTCAGCTAATTTATACTGACACTGCAGTCATTTATTGTGACACTGTAAAAAGCAAACATCACTGTACATTAGCGGTGTGGCCAGGCCTTTGTGGATTTTCCAGTTACAGCTCTGCTAATGCCTCCTACAATTCTTGGTGCACTTGCACTTGCTGAGTAGAGACATTGCTCCGTTACGTTTTCTGAGCAGCTTAATCTTGTCTTGACTATCTTTAATTCATGTTAACCTCTACGCTTCAATCTTTATTTTCTCCTGACCTCCTGTTTCCTCTTTCCAAAATTAGCCTAGTTGCTCCTCTGTGCCAGAGGGCTATTTGCACAGAGTGGTATATTGAATAGACCCTGTCATTGTGCTGAGAAATGGAATTTCGGGCTTCCAGGCCCAAAGAGCTCTGGAGCAAATTCTGTAGGGGAAGATGGCTGACCCCATCACAGAAGCCTGTCAGGCACCTGCCACTAGGGCTAGGAAATGTGAATCAGTCTGAAGAGATGCTGTAGCTCCTCCTGCTGTGCCCATCTAGAGACAGAAGCTGTGGTTCTTCAAGTGGTACCCAAAACCTTTATGCTCACCTTGTGCCACTGGGTACAGATGTCTGACCCCTCTGGAAGGAGGGTGGCTTTTGAAAGAATGTTGTTGTTAGGTGCCGTCGAATCAGGTGTGACTCATAGCAACCCTGTGTACAGCAGAATGAAACACTCCCCAACACTGGGCCATGCTGGGTACTGTGTCAGCGCTTCTCTGCTGCTCACAGGGTGTTCAATGACTGATTGCTTCGGGATTGTTTCAGGAGTGGCCTGCCAAGTCCTTCTCTCACTTTGAAAGAATAGGCCAGGGCAAAGTGCCATAGCCCTGAGCTGGCCCAGAACATGACATCAAAAATTGCAGGTGATCTACAGCAGCAGCTTCTGCTAGGTAGCAGACTTGAGGACAGAGTAGAAATCATTGGACCAGAACCATGAATTTAATGGGGCCTCCTCTCAACCCACTGTGACCTCCACATCGAAGGACAGATGACTGGACCTCCAGGCCGCCCACGGGAGACCAGGTTCAGGACTGTGCTCTCAGAGGGCTGGCGGGTAATGGCAAGACCTGCGTTTCACCTCCCACGGAGCCGCTGGCTCACCCAGGCAGCAGCAAGCCTCCATGAAGTCCCTTATTCCATTCCACACCCCTCCTGGGTCCCTGGCTCCTTGGCACAGTTCCGGGCTGTAGCTTGCCCAGATGGTCACAGGTTGGTGTGGCTTATAAGGACCTTGGAGTCTGCGGAGAAAGTGGTCTATTAGAACATGTGAAACAGTGGCTAAAGCTCGTCTCAGATATTGTCATTCCAGGTCTAGACTTTTAACTTTTAAAGGAGGGGCAGAGTTGGGGATGTAGCTCAGTGATAGAATGCTTGCCTCGCATGACAACCTGGTTTCAACTCTTGGCACTGCAAAAAATAAAATAAATAAGGGAAAAATAAAAGGAGGATAGTCTTTTTTATTTGGGTGAAAATGAGTCATGTGAACTTCCAGACATTTCTAATTTTCCTCTTAATGACACCATATATTCAGTAAGTAGATTGGCTAATTTCCTTTAGCCGTTTTGTTTTTCTCATCATATTTCAGGTATTTTCCTGACCGTTTTTTAATCAGTTATTTTATTGGCCTCCACGCTTTTTTCTGTGATGCCATGTGGAGCTGTCAGCAAGTCTGACTTCTGCCTCCTCTCCATCCCGTTCTCTGGGAATTTCTGTATAAAGACCCTGCTTGTCCCATTGAACCCATTAACAAGGTTGATCTGGGCTCTCACATTCCATTCTGCTGCCTTATCTTTTTCCCACTCTCTATCAGCGTGTTCAGCCTGTTTATGTAGAGTCCCATTGTTAACGTTTTCTACATGTAAATCATTAGTTTCATTTTTTAAAGATAAAGATTTGATGTCTCGTTATTTTCTCAAAGGTATTAGAAAATGTATTCTTGACTTTGCAACCTTTCAAAGTAACACTCACATTATGTGGTAAGGGTGCTGTGTAGCAAAGCTAGTAGAATAGCTACACATCACAGGTTTATTGAAGGAGAAATTTACCACAACGCTCTCCATGTGGGGGCCACTTGTGCCTGTCAGAGGCCTGATTCATATTAGGTACAAGATAGATATTTGTTAAATAATGCTTTATAGTTTTTGTTTCTTTTCCTTCCTTCCTTCCTTCCTACTTTCCTTCCTTCCTACTTTCCTTCCTTCCTTCCTTTCTATTTATTTATATATTTATTTATTTCCTTCTTTATTTTTTAGATAGGGTCTCACTATGTAGCCCCCTCTGGCCTCCAACTCACAAACCTCTTGCCCCTGCCTCCTGGCAGGGCTGGCATTACAGGTGGACACCACCACACCTGGCAATGGTTTATAGTTTCCTATGCCCTATGGACTATAATTTAAAATTGTTGTTGTTGTTGTTAGGTGCTGTCAAGTCGAGTCCGACTCATAGCGACCCTATGTACAGCAGATCGAAACACTTGCCGATTCTGTGCCAGGCAAACCATCTTATTTATATTTAAGCCCATTGTGGCAGACACTGTGTTAATCCATCTGGTGGAGGGTTTTCCTCTTTTGCGTTGACCTGCCACTCTTCCAAACATGATGTCCTTCTCCAGGGATTGTTCTCTCCTGACTACATGTCCGAAATATGTAAGACGCAGTTTGGCCATTTTTGCTTCCAAGGAGCACTTTGGTTGTACCTCGTCTAGGACAGATCTGTTGGTTCTTTTGGCAGTCCATGGTATATTCAATAGACGGCTCCAGCACCACAATTCAAAAGCATCAATTCTTTTTCTGTCTCTCTTGTTCATATGGTTGTGAAAGCTGGACATTGAACAAGAGAGACAGAAAAAGAATTGATAATTTAAAATAGATTATATAAAATTTCCCCAACGACCTGCGTCTTCCTTAAGTTGGGATTTCGGTGTATTGTACAGGGAGAGAAGGTTAGCTCGGAACGCTTAGCTGTTTTGATTAGTTTTGACAAAGTGAAGGTGCTGATGTTTCCGTGTGGAGCAGAAAACCGGCCACATTACATCTGCAGGAAGTCACAGTGTTGTTTATATTCTTGCTCTATTTATGTCGATTTTATCTGTCTCCTTGCTATGCTCATGGCATGTGCCTGCCCAAATAGCACCTTAGGCTTTCATCCCCCTCTCCAGGCACAGCACACACTCACTGTGCAACTAAAATAGCAAAGAAGAAAGTGAGCCAGAGTCACAGTGCAGCTTCTTCCATAAAGTCAGGCACTCCTAAAAATGTGTATGCAGCTAAGCAGCAAGAATAGTGCTTAATAAAGCCCCGTGGTATATAAAGCCTGCTCACCATCAGCTGGAGGTGAAGAAGTAGGTGGTTTCTGGTGCGGGCCATTGACCACACACTCACTCATGATTCATTTTACTCTCTCCCGGCTGAGTCTATGACAGATGTCTTACTCAGTTGCAGTTTTTAAGTCTTGCTTTTGGACTTATGAAAGAATTGGATACCCCATGGCCAGTAGGTACCGAGGACTTTGAAGTGGATCATCTTTGACAGATTTTCTCATGCCGTGGGTGGGCAGTTGAGCAGAATCACTAAGGCAAGGAGCTGCAGCCGAGAGTCAGCTCACCTGGGTGGGGGCCAGGAGGCCAGTAGTGTAGGCGTCCAAAATGGTGAGTCCTTCTAGAACCAACTCATTCAAAACCCAAAATGTCAAAACCCAGATTTTCATGATTTTTGTGGCAACAAAGAGAATATGAGGCTCCTCCTGTGCCCCGCGTTGACAGCCCGCAGTGTGTGTGAGTAATAAGTACAGAAGCATTTAGGCTGCTCAGGGGCACATGCCTTACCAAGATGATTGAAAAACTTTTCTACCTGTGTAAGCTTTGCTGGAAGGGGCTTAACAAGTGATTTGAAAGTTACCCTCCCCTGTTAAGGCAAAGAAGTAATTCCAAAATAAGAATAGTGGTAAGAATAATAACACAGATTTGGACAGTGGCTTCCCTCCAGCCTGTCCATGCCCAGGCCTTTCCATGCCATCATTGCACAGAACTGGGGGCTTCGAAGGCCCTCCCCAACCCGCACAGTCTCCATTCTCCATACCACCAGGTGAAAATTAGACTGTTACAGGAATCCTTTGAAACCACAGAGTGTGGTGTAATGACACTTAAGCACATGAAAAAACCCCTGACTTTACTAGTAATCAAATGCAAATTAAAATAATGAGACATTATCTTTATTTATCTAATAAGGACAAAAATAATTGCTAAGTAGGGATGAGAAAGTTCAACCAGACCAGCTAACCTCCACACCCCAGGTGGAATGTAAATGGATGGTTTACCAAAGGTCACTTTGAGAACATGTCCCATGAGGTCCTCATGCCCTTTCTAAGGATTTACATGAAATAATCTGGGGTCTGCTTCCAGTGTGGACAATAGCATTTGTCAAAGCAGCTTAAGAGGGTTAATGGACAGAAAGCGCTTAGTGTAGACCTGCCACATAAAAACTGCTGCTGCTGATTGTACGTCAAGTACTAGGAAATGTTCACATAAACCTGGATGCCTAGGGAATACTAAGACTGTTTGAAAATCCACATTCTCACATACACACAGACTAGAAGTATATTATAATGACTGTCTCCAAGCAGGAAGATTATAAATATTTTTTGGCTTGGGTACTTTATGTATTCTTTTAATATTATTTTCAACAACAAATATACACCATGTTACAAATTTACAGAAACAAATAATGATTTTAGAGTTGAAACATTCTTCTACTTGTTATTCTTAGGTGCCGTCAAGTCAGTGTCCGGCTCATAGCAACCCTACGTACAACAAGCATGACACTATTCTCAGTGCTTCTCTGCTATTCATAAGGTTTTCAGTGGCTGATTGTTTTGGGGAAGTGGGTTGCCAGGTCCTTCTCCCAAGCCTACAGCACCTGGTATTCCCAGGCGGTCTCCCATCCAAGGACTAACCAGGCCAGACCCTGCTTAGTTTCCTTGATCTGATATGATCAGAGGCCACAGTGCTATGGCTGTAGGCATCTTCTGCTTAGCCTATTGTTAATCAAAATAATTGAGTCTCCTGAGCTTCCTTGAGGTCAGTGGTTTTTCTGTGTCATTGTCCTAGTCCATGGTCATTTGTAGGTAGTACCTTAGTATTCTTGCACAGCTCTACAACAATCTTTTTATGCAGGTACTTTCATTAGTTGCATTAGAAACGTGATTCTAAATCCCTGGATGCATGCTGGAATCATTTGGGGAGATTTTGAAGTATACTGGTGTTCAGCTTCTCACTAGACCAAGTAAATCCAAATACCTGAGGGAGAGCCGTGGGCATCAGAATTTTCTAAAGGCTCCCAAGGAAATTCTGATGTGCAGCGAAGGAGCCCCACCCTCTTCCCATCCTAAAGTCAACCCTAGTGATACTTCCCAAATCATCTGATGATAAGAATCCCCTGGAGTTCGTATTAAAAATACAGATACTCAGGCCAGACCCAGATCTACTGAATTTGAATTTTCATGGGGAGAGACTTGATAGTGTGTTTATAGTCATATGTCCCTTAATGACGAGGCCACAGTCTGAGAGATGCAGCCCCAGGCCATTTTGTCATCGTGCAGATCTCTGTGATCCAGGTCAGTCACTGCTCATGGCCTGTGGTTGCTGAATACAGGACAACTGAGGCAGGTGCCAGCTTAATGCAGTGTGCAATTTTACAGCAAGCTGTTGTTTGCATAACTGAAAGAAGCACACTCTAACAATGAAACATAATATGTTGTTGTTGTTAGGTGCCATCGACCCTACATACGTTGGGCGAAACACTATTGTCAGTGCTTCTCTGCTATTCATAGGGCTTTCAGTGGCTGATTGATTTTTTAGGGGAGTGGATTGCCAGGTCCTTCTCTCAAGCTTACAGTATGGATACATAAACATATAAGTCAGTAACATCATTATTTACCATCATCAAGTATCGTGTCTGTACATAATTGCATGGGCTAGACTTCTCTATGGCCAGCAGGACAGTAGGGGGCTCCGTACCGGTGTCCTCACAAACACAGGAGTGACAGGCTGCGCTGTGGTATCACAGCGGCCATGACATCAGTAGGTCATATGGATTTCTCAGCTCCTGTTTAACCTCACAGGACCACAGCAATAGGTGCTGACCGTTGTTGACTGAAGTGCATGGCCGAGCAACAGGCCTGCCAGGTGACTCTCACCTCAGAGAAGCTGTGGCTCCCAGTCTCGGCCACGCCCTGGGAACACCTCGCGGAACCTAGAGGGGTTCTGCTGCCCGATGGCCGCTCAGTGTCCCAGATTGTAATATAGCACATCTAGGATTCCGCTGGATACTGGGATTGTTAAAGCCCCTCTGCATTCACGTGTGCCGCTGTGGATGACAGCCACTGGTACTGTAACGTCCCAGTAGTGGCAGCATCCTTACCACCTAGGGACTTGTTAACATGCAGGGTGCAGAGCCCCATCCACCACACTGAGTCCGAAACTTCCATGGGAGCCAGGCCGAGGGCTCGCTGTGGCAGAGTGGTGTGGTTGGGTAGGCTCGCAGAGATGGCCCCATGGGTCTGGGCCATGCCAGGGCTGCACCGCATGTGGCCCTGAGCCACTCCCAGAGAAGACAGCATGGGGCAGGCCTTGCTCCCTGGGCACCATGAGGCTCAGGGCTGTGGCAGCTCTAGGACAACTGGTGACCCAGTGTTCTCACGGGCAGCCTGCAGCTGCCGCTCCTTGGCCACCAATGGCAAAATACGTGGCAGTCTTCCAGCTATAACTCGTGGGACTTGTTTCCTTCCAAGGCGGTAATGTGCTATGGTTGGGAGCCAACTTTTTTTTTTCCCCTGCGGTACTGGGGGTTGAACCCAAGGCCTCATGCTTGCATGCTTTGCAAGTGCTGGACCACTGAGCTGCACCCCCAGCCCATTTTTTCACTTCTTGAGACAAGGTCTCAGTAAATTATGCAGACTGCCTCTGGTCTCGAACTTGTAATCCTCCTGCCTCTGCCTCCCCAGTCACTGGGATTACAGGTATGTGCCACCGGGAGCCAACTTTTCAATGGTGCCAGCCCAGGTTTGTCTTTGGATGCTAGTCACAGATGCACAGAGGGCCTGTTTCTTCTGTGGGTAACATCTGTGCCTCTCTGTTCATTTTGTAGGTTTGACAGTCGACCCACCTTAGCATGGTCCTCACAGCCCCCGATTGGTAGCGACCAGGTGCACTGGAAGAGAGGACCAGAGGCCAGCAGCGTGCCTAGTCCAAGGGACCGAGAAACCCTGGAGGTCAGAGGAGCGGCCCAGGCCCACCCGAGGGAGGGGCCGTGGGAGGTTGGAGGAAGGACAGAGCAGGTGACGAAGAAGGCTGTCAGGGAAGAAGAGGCGAGGAGGATGGCGAGTCCTGCTGCATGGCAGCACAGCAGCCTGGCAAGCTGGAAGCAGCCCAGGAGGGTAGGGAGGCAGATGTCCGACGGAGGTGGCGAGAGACGGTTCCAAGACCTGTACCCGTGCGTCCAAGGAGCGCCGGCGCTGACCCCCCAGAACAGGAAGAAGTCTCAGTCATTGCCTCGTGTGCTTTCCCCTGGAAGCCTGAGTTGCACCGAGATCCCCATTCCGTTACACGATGGCCATTTACCTGGTGTCTCTCCAGCGTCACTCCATCTGGCAAATTGTGCCCCACGTTCAGAGTCCTCGAGGAACCCTGAGAAGGGCGGCTCCTCAGCCCCTTTCCCCCGGCCTAAGTTTGGGAAGCCCCTCAAGCCTCCTGCCTCCAGCTCCCGCCAGCAGTCCAGGGGAGAAAGCGACTTCCAGGACGGCCGGCAGGCCGACCCGCAGGGCCCCTTCCTGAGCCGAAGCAGCGACCCCAGGCGTGAGCTCAGCGCGTTGGACTCTGGCGTGGGGCCTCCGGTTTATGTGCCTCCACCATCGTACAGGTCGCCCCCACTGCACATCCCGAACCCCTACCTGGAAGACACGGAGCCCCAGGACATGGGTGGCCAAGGTCAGCAGCAATATCCGGCTGAGAAGGCTGGGGCCGGTGGTCCACTTCCTCCTGGCTCCTTTGCAACTGGGAACGAATACGATCCAAGCCTGGGCTCCCCGCGGGGGCTCCATCCACACCCCCATCCCCTCGCTGCCTACGAGGGCTCCATTCAGTACATCCCGTTTGACGACCCGCGAATCCGACACATCCGACTAACTCAGCTTGATGACCGGCCATGGAACTCTGGTCCTGTTCCTGCCCCAGGGCCAGCTCATGAGAAGAGGCAACAGGATGGTGTCTTTCTGTATCCTCCGGCCCCGGTACCCCCATCAAGCACTGAGAAGGCCTCCACTGATTCCAGCCCCTGGTGGCTGTGGGGACAGGTCCCTAGGGATGGAGCCCATGGGAGCTTTCCCGATCAGAGAGACCACTGTGTTGTAAGGGGGCTGCCGGCCGACGTGAGAGGCGACCAGCGTGGCCACGTGGGAGGTCAGGGTTCCTCCCCACACCCACAGAGTGCAAGTACCTGTGAAATCCAAACCAAGCTCAGAAAGTTTGAAACTGGGATTCAGACCAAGAAAAGTTCAAAGAAAAAAGCGAGCGAGACCATATTTTGTTTGGTTTCCATCCCAGTAAAATCAGAGCCACATCTGCCAGATACAGATACCAACAACAATGACTTAAAACGGAGTGCTGAGATCAAGCGCGGGATTGATAAGAGCTCAGCTCTGCAAGAACAAAGTCTACTGAGCATGTCTTCCACTGACCTGGAGCTGCAGGCTCTCACGGGAAGCATGGCCGGGAGAGCAGAGTTCCCGAAGCAAGATCTGGGGGAACCGGAAGAAGACAAGCGAACAGATGACCTCAGGCTCATCCACCTCACCAGATACAGAGAGCTCAAGTATTCTGGCATGTGGCCAGGCCACCAGTACAGAGATCAGCAAACCCAAACCAGTTTCCCCGAGGAGTCCAAAAGCTTGCAGCTTCCTCCTGCCGCAGAGCTGGGGGGATTGAGCAGTGCAGCGCCAACCCCAAAATATTTAAGTCCTGCTGCCTCTGAAGCTCACATGCACCTGGCATTGGCCTCCAGTGACCAGAAACCGAAGCCAAATGCCCCTGACCTCAGAGGTCAAGCGTCCCTCAGCCCATCGAGCAGCAGTGCTTTCTCGAGGACTTCCACGAACCAGGCATCTGTGCCAAAAGGGCGCCCGAGGCAGCCCCGCGTGGATGACCGTGGGCATGGGGCCAGCCCCACGCCCAAGCCAGAGGTGGTGAAGGGGGAAGCAACAGCTGGCCCGTGCAACAGCCAACAGCTCTTCGGTCAGTTTCTCTTGAAACCAGTCAGCCGCCGTCCCTGGGATCTGATAAGTCAGTTAGAGAGTTTCAACAAGGAGCTCCAAGAAGAGGAAGAAAGCCATCATGGCAGCGAGGCCAGTGAGGCCAGCGAGGCCAGCGAGGACAGTGAGGCAGAACAGCAGCAGGAAGACGGTGCCTCCAGACCCGGGCCCCGGGGCTTCCACAAGAGCAGCCAGGAAGTCAGAGCTGAGCGCGAGCCCACGGGGCTGGGGCCGCAGGACCCAGGGTTTTGGGTGGGAAGAGAGAAAAGCCAGCCTGAGCGCTGGAGTGAGGAGCCAGAGCCTGGCTACCCGCGTGCCCTTCCTCGGTCCCCAGGGCCCCTGCAGACAGAGGACAGCAGAAGCGACCCTTTCCAGCTGGCTGATGGAGGCGTGACAACTGAGCAGCGACACCAGGGAGTCGTCAATGGCACCTATGAGCTGGTAGTCAGCCCGGATCCTGTGAAAAGGACAATGTCTTCAAGACCAAGGGACATGAAACCAGTGTTCCCCTCCTACCTGGCTGACCCAAGGGAGCTCCCAGAAAGTCAAGAGCTTGTGGAATTCACCCAGGCTTTAGGTTGTGTGCAGCTTAGTGGAGGGGCACCTCCAAAGGTGGACGGCGGTGAAGAGGGGGGCACAGTGGTCCCGCTGTCCCTCACTAACAAAAGTCGAGGCCTCTCGGCACCAGACTTGCGATCTGTGGGGCTCACAGTGGGACAAGAGCAGAGTGCCTGTGAGGTAGAGGGGTCTTTGGGTACAGAGAGTGCAGCGGAAATCCCCCCAAGCGAGTCCCTGCAGGCGAGGGCAGCCAGGATCCTGGGCATCGAGGTGGCGGTGGAGTCCCTCTTGCCAGGCGCCAGGAGAATGGCACCGAGCCAGCCTTCCGAGCCCCGTGCAAGTGCCTGCAGCCCAGTGTCACCCAGGGAAGAGTCACTGACTAGCTCAGCACCGTCGGGTGGCCCCCCAGTGACCACTGATGCCTTCTATGGCAGGAGAAAATGTGGCTGGACCGAGAGCCCCCTCTTTGTAGGGGAGAGGGCTCCCCAGGCCTCTGAGCCCTCAAGCGTGGATGGGATCCCAGCCAACCAAGCCACCATCCCTGCACCTCGGCCCAGCCCCGTGGAGTCCAGGTCCTTCGAGGAAAAGGATGAGGGGACAAAACCACCCTTCACGTCCACTCTGGTCCATTTCGTGGACAGGACCTCGGCTGTGACCGGCTCAGAGAAGAGGCTCCGAAGCCCTTCCAAAGTGATCGAGAGTCTGCAAGAGAAGCTGACATCACCCCCGAGGAGGGTGGACCCTGACCGCATGATGAGGATGAAGGAGGTGAGTTCTGTGTCGAGGATGAGGTGTCTGAGCTTCAGGAGTGCAGACTCCACCGAGGAGGTCGAGGACCTGAAGGCCACCCTGGGCCAGGCCTGGCAGCCAGGAGGCCTCATGCCATGGAGACTGGGTCACCCACCCCCCCTCTCCAAGGGTGTCTCTGTGGAAGAAAACGGGCATCTGGCAGCACCAAGGGAGAAGAAGATTGTGGACCAAGACTTCTGGGGCCCAGGTGAGGAGTTCTAGGCCAGAGGGCAAGTGTCTAGTATTAATTTGGAATCCTAAGATCAGAAAAAACACCAGACTGGTGAATAAAGTAAACCTGCCTGTTCAGAAAGGAGAAAGCTGACCCTGTGAGGTGCTTCCTCAAAAGAATGAGTCTTCGTTTTTTCCAGGAGTGGTTGCTCATGCCTTTAACCCCAGCTCTCGGGAGGCTGAGGCAGGAGAATCATAAGTTCATGGCCAGCCTGGGCTTACATAAGAGACCCTATCACCAAAAAAAAAAAAAAATTTCTTAAAAACTAAGATATTTTCATGTATTTTAAGTTAATCATGCAAATTAGATAGACATCTATATGAAATTTTCTACATTAACAATATTTGGGCCTCTTAATGTAAAGAGGTGAGATACTATAATAAAGCATGGCTACAGGCCCCTTAGGGGATCTTATTGGAGACTCTAGCATTTGTACTTCTATTTTCTGCTCCAAAAATAATAGGCATGAATGCCTATTCATGCAAAAAACCCTCATTGCTCTTTATTAACCTATTAAGATACAGCAGGGTGATTTGATAAACTCTCTTTCCTGTTATGCTGTCTTACATTTCCACCTTCTCAGACTCTTTGCCCTGTCATGTTTTCTGTTTCAACTATCACACCATTTATAAAACTTGAAAAGATTAGACTAAATTCATAGTTTACCCTTTTGCAACTCCCCACTCATGATAGTTCACCCACTGTCTTAGTCCATTTTTCATTGTTGTAACAGAATACCTGAGACCAGGTCATTTGTAAAGAAAAGAGGTTTATTTTGGTTCTCAGTTCTGAAGGTTGAGAAATTGAAGACCAGGCAGCCACATCTGGTGAAGCCCTCATGCTGCCTCATGATGTGGTGGAAAAGAGCAGAAGGCTAAGCAGGCGAGTGTGGAAGAGAAGCATGTATGTGACAGAGTGAGGGGAGTGCCAGGCTCACTTATAAGTGCCCACCTCCTGAGATAACTAACCCACTGTCTTGAAACCCACTTGCATTAATCCCTCTGAAAGGTCTCTCACAAGCCCTACCACGTTGCTTTACTGTTTCACTGAGGAGCAAGTCCCAACATGAGTTTTGATGGACACAAACCGTATTTAAACCATGGCGCCTGCCAATTAACGTTTTTCAAAGACTCCTAAGTTTTGACCACTAAATCTCAGGTGAGGCATCCTACAGCTCTCTGAGCTGTCTCTGCTGCCTGACGATAAGGTATTTTTGGAGCCTCCTCTGATTCATGGAAGTACAAGGCGGTTTCCCACTAACAGCACACTGTTTTCACTCAAACTCAATTTCACGTTCTCAGCTCAAAGAGAAACAAGCCCAGAGAATTTTTGTGATGTCTGGGCATTATCTTTAGAGACTGGGAATTACTCCAATATATATCCTAGAAATTAGACTAGATGAGGAATTGAGCTAAATATCCAAGGGTCCACATCATAAACCACAGACTAGAAGAGACTTTGAATCATTTAGTGCAGACTTTTGGTGTGGGCATGTATATGGGCCCAGGACAGCTCGTAAGGCAGCTCCACAAAATCTCTTAACCTCATGTGCAAAACATTTACTGTCTTCGTGACCCAAATTACAGTTCCATTTTGAGGTTCCAAAGCAATTCTGTGCATGTTTACAGAACAACACTTACTGCTTCTTTACCACAGTCTGGGTTGGTGCCTCGATTTCAAATTCTAAATTGAAAATAAGTGTAAAATTGTCACAGTAACATGAAATAGGTCAGTACCATTGTCTGCCATCCAGTCAGTCAACTATAATCAGGTTGAATTTGAAATGATTTGATGTCATTTGAAGCCACTTTTAAGATGCCTCAGAGATTACATGAGTTTTTGGCAATTGGGCAAGTAAAACACATTCAGCCCAATTCTAGACACTGCTAATTGACCCTCATAGAATTTAACTGAGGACTTTCTAAGAATTGTGGCCACTTCCATCAGCCCAGACATTGATAGGTCAAATTTGCTACTACTTATATTTGTTCTTATTTCCCTAAACTTTATAATAATAAAAATATAAAAAAGAAGTCTTATTATGTATACACACTAATCATATTATATAGTGTATGGGTGGCCAACATAATTCCTCTTTACCTGACACAACACAGGGGAAATGAAAGGTTGGACCCTCCCCTACTCGAGGTTAAGGGGGACATGGTAAGCCACGAAATGAATGTTGAGAGCCAGGCCCTGCTCTACCCCTGCTTTTGTTCTCTGTATCAAAATCCAAGAACTCAGAAGTAGATGAGAAAAAGGGCAGTTGTTTCAGCTGGTAGAACCTAGAAACTTTTATTAAACAACAACAAAAAAGATCTACTTGGGGCACTTTTTTAAATTTTCCACAAATGTAGTATGATTTTGAGGAGTGTTACCTAGTGTGGCTCTGTTCCTTAGGCAAAAGACATTATCAAACTAGTTCATTTGTCACAGACCTGTTGGATCCAGACTTGACAAGTCTGGATTTTGCTGAGAAAGAATACTAACATCTTCCACCTGAGGTGGAAAAGGTGTTGCATGGCCCGTTTTTCAAGCTATTGGGATTTACTGGTTGATATGAAATTGACAGATACTATCACATGTATTTGTCTTGTACAACACGATGCTTTGATATACACATTGTGGAATCATTAGCTAATGGACAAATGTGTTAACTCACATAGTGATCATTTTTATGGTGAGAACACTTGGCATCCACTCTGTTGTCATTTTTCAGTGTAATATATTGTAATTAACTATAGTCACCATCTGTACAATAGAGCTCATAAATTTCAGACTAGCTGTAATTATGTATCCTTTGACCAGTATTTCCCCATCTCATTCCACACACCTCAGCATCTGGTTACCAATATTCTATTCTCTACTTCTATGACATCAACCTTTTTTATTAGACATATGAGTGAAAGCACTGTTTGTCTTTCTGTGCCTGGCTTTTTTCACTTAACATAATGTCTTCCAGGTTCATCTATGTTGTCACAAGTGGCAGGATTTCATTCTTTTTTATGGCTAAATAGTATTACTTCACTGTGTATGTTTACCACATTTTCATTATTCATTTGTCCATTGATGAATATTTATGTTGATTCTGTGTTTTGACTATTGTGATAGTGATCCAATAAGCATGAGTGTGCAGGTGTCTCTTCAACATACTGATTTCATTTCCTCTGGGTATATATTCAGTAGCAGGATTGCTAGGTTGTATGGCACTTCTACTTGTAATATTTTAAGGATCCTTTGTCCTCTTTTCCATAGTTGCTGTACTAATTTACATTCCCGCCACAGTTGCTAAGGGTTTCCCTTTCTCCACATCCTTGCCAATACTTGATATCTTTTGTCTTTTTGATGATACCCATTCTAACAAGGATGAAATGGTATCTCATTGTGGTTTTGATTTGCATTTCCCTGATGATTCCTGACGCTGAGCATATTTGTGTATACTTGTAAACCATTTATGTGTCATCTTTTGAGAAAGGTCTGTTGAGATCTTTTGTTCATTTCTAATCAGGTTGTTTTCTTACAGAGTTCCTCATGAATTTTAGATATTAGCCCCTTGACAAGGTATATGGTTTGCAAATATTTTCTTCCATTCTACAAGATTTTCTTTACTCTGTTGTTTCCTTTGCTGTGCAGAAGCTTTTTAATGTGGTATAGTCTTGTTTGTCTATTTTTGCTTTTGTTACCTTTGCTTTTGAGGTCTTAACTGAAAAGATCATGAACCAAACCAATGTCATTTTTCCTGTGTTTTCTTCTGGTAGTTTCATAGTTCTGGGTCATACATGTAAGTCTTTAATCCATTTTGAATTGATTTTTGTATATAGTAAGAGATAAGGGTCTAATTTTATTTTTCTGCAAATGGATATCCAGTTTTCGCAATGCCATTTTATTGAAGAGACTGCCCTTCCCCCATTGTATGTTCTTGGTACCTTTGTAAAATAAATCATTTGCCTGTAAGTGTGTGGATTTATTTCTGGGCTTTCTACTCCAGTCCATTTATTTGTGTCCATTTTCATGCCCTATGCATACTTTTTTGGTTAGTGGATCTTTGTAGTATATTTTGAAGTCAGGTAGTGTGATGCCTCTAGCTTTGTTATTTTTATTCAAGATTGCTGTGGCCTTTCATGGTTTTTCAGGGACCTATACAACTTTTAGTTTTATTCTTTCTATTTCTATGAAGAAATAGATTGGCATTTTGATTAGGGATTTCATTGGCCATGTAGACCGCTTTGGGTAACATGGACATTTTGACAATGTTTATTCTCCTAATCCACGTACATTGGATATCTTTTGATTTATTTATGTCTTTAGTTTCTTTCATCAGTGTTTTATAGTTTTCACTTCCTTGGCTAAATTTATTCCTTATGTTTTTTGTAATTATAATAAATGAGATTGATTTCTTGATTTCAGCTCATTTGCTGTTGCTGTTGTTGTTAGGTGCCCTCAAGTCGGTATCTGACTCATAGCGACCCTACATACAATAGGTAAAACACTATTGTCAGTGCTTCTCTGCTGTTCATAGGGCTTTCAATGGCAGATTGATTTTTGGGAGTGGGTTGCTGAGTCCTTCTCCCAAGCCTACAGTATCTGGTGTTCCTAGGCAGTCTCCCATCCAAGTACTAATCAGGCCCGACCCTGCTTAACTTCTGAGATCTGACGGAATCGGACGCCACAGTGCTATGGCTGCAGGCCATTTGCTGTTAGTGAATGAAAAATTACTGATTTTTATGTGGTGATTTTCTGTCCTGCAACTTTACTGAATTCATTTATTAGATGAAACAATTTTTGATGGAGTCTAGGATTTTCTATACACATAATCATGTATTGTGTAAAACATGCTAATTTAACTTTCTTTGCAACATGAATCCCTTGTATTTCTTTCTTTTGCCTAGTTGCACTGGCTATGACTTCCAGTAGTATGTTGAACAAAAGTGGTAAAAATGGGCATCTGTGTTTTGTTCCAGGTCTTAGGAAAAAGCTTTTAACTTTTGCCAATTCAGTCTGATGTTAGCTATGGATTTGTCATAGGTACCTTTATTGTGCTATAATGCATATCCTCTGTACATAATCAGTTGAGGGCTTTTATCATGAAAAGCTGTTGAGTTTTGTCAAATGCTTTTAGACATCTGTGGAAAAATTTTTTCCCCCCAAGGGCACTCCAAGCCCATCTTTAAATTTCTTGTCACTAAGTTACGCAGGCTGCTTCTGGCCTTGAACTCACATTGCTCCTGCTTCACCTTCTGAAGCTGCTGAGATTACAGTTGTGTGCCACCACACCTGGCCCCTGATCATGTGTTTTTTATGTTTTAGTCTTTTAATATAATGCATTACATTATAGTTTGCGTATGTTGAACCACCCTACATCCCTGAGGCGAATCCCACTTGATTGCAAAGAATGATCTTTTTGATATGCTGTTGAATTTGGTTTGCTATTATTTTTGGAGGATTTTTGCATCTGTGTTCACCAAGGATATTGGCCTGTACTTTTCTTTGTGGTGGCATGGTATCCTTGTCTGGCTTTGGTGTCAGAATAATGCTGGCTTGTAGAATGAGTTTGGAAGTAATTACTCCTCATTAATTTTTAGAAATAATTTGAGCAGAATTGGTATTTAAATGCTTAAATGTTTTAAAGGGCTCAGCCATGAAGCCATCAGGTCCTGGGATTTTGTTTAATGGGGAATTTTTTACTGGTGATTCAATTTCCATACTCATTATGAGCCTATTCACAGTTTCTATTTCTTTATTACTCAATCTTAGTGGGTTTTATGTGACCAGGTATTTATCCATTTTTTCTAGATTATTCAGTTTATTGGTGTATACGTGTTCATAATAGTCTCTTATGGTCCTTTGTAATCTCTGTGTTATCTGTTGTAATGTCTCCTTTTTCATCTCTGATTTTGAGCCTTCTTTGCTTTTTCCTTAGTCTAGCTGTAGGTTATCAATTTTGTGTATGTTTTCAGAAAACCAACTCTTTGTTTCATAGAATGAGTGTCTGTGGCTTCCTGTTGACTTCAGGAGGGGAGAAGAGATAGATATAGATAGATGATAGACAGATAGACAGACAGACAATCTCCTCACTCAATTAAGTGCTCGTTAGAATTTGGGTCAGGCTTCTAAAGTCACTTTCCTCATCTATAAATCAAATTGATTTTATCACTCCTACCTCTTTCTGAGAATTATATGGATTTTAAAGAAAAACAAATTGTATTATAAATAACACCAGATTGTAAATATTTCCATGTCTTTCTTTGTTCAGGGAGCATTTTAAACATAAAATTTATAGTTCAATAAATTAATACCCCCTCACTTTTTAGCCTGGCCATTTGGCACATGAGTGAGATGCAGTGGGTATCTGAAAACAGGATGCAAATTTTGTCTTCAGCTAGGCATTAAAACACATCCTCAGGACCTTGTTTTATTTATTTTTATTCTTTTTGCTTGTTTTTATTTTTTGTAGTGCTGAGAATGAAACCCAGGGCTGTGCACATAGTAGGCAAGCACTCTACCACTGCGCTATATCCCAGCCTCTATTTTGATTCTTCTTAAATTTTTTTTGCAGTGGCAGAGATTGAACCTAAGGCCTCATCTATGCTGAGCCATGCTCTACCACTGCGCCACACCCTAGCCCTCGGTTTTTTACTGGTAGTTACTAACAAGTAGGAAATTGTCTTATCCTTTCCATTGGATGGGCCAAACTGCAGGCAAAGAGCCACCCTCTCAAGAGCTATTGGACAGCCACCTCAGGCAGCCTCAAGTCACTAGAAAGCAGGGTGCACTTAGGGACAGTCTCTTATGCCTGCTGCCCACATGGTCCTCCGTGGGCCTTTCAGGTGACAATCACCAGGCCTCTGTACTCAAAATCAGTTGTTTTGAGAGAAACAGGGATCCCATGCTCAAAGTAGCAAAATTTTTGACATATGTTCACTTTTTCGCTCACCGTTGCTTCAAAAATCAGGATACGGCCTTGCCACCACCTTGCTGAGAAGTCCCTGGACTTCGTTCTTATGATCCTCATCTTCATCCCCACCTATCCTTGCTGTCTTTACCTACCCCAGGGTGTTGGAAGCACTCTCAATAGTTCTAAATTGGTCCTAAATTCACAGCCCATGTAAAGTCACATTCTGTCCCAGACCAGTAAAGCAAGATCACATAGTGTATGTCTACAGCCACTCTCTCTCCACACACACCCTTCCAGATCCTCCTTTTCCTGTGTGTGCTAGAGTATCTGTCATTTCATGAAGTGGCTTTATTTCATGTGACGGATGGTCACTTCAACTGGCATCTTTTTATTGGCCAGTTTTGGTTCTGGCTAAGACATCAGTGGCTTGAGACTAGTTCAGGTGACAGCATCCAATTGCTGATGCATGTCTTCTCTTCCAATTCAGAGGCATCATCACAGGCACAGAACCTGCAGATTCCAGCAGCCTCCTTCACATACCCTGTGACACAAGTATAGGAGGATGGCAGGGACTCTGTACTTTAGGCCCAAAGTGGAGGGTGTCAGGGAATGTTTTGTTGTTGTTGTTGTTGTTAGGTGCCATCAAGTTGGTATCTGACTCATAGCGACCCTCACAGGGTTTTCAATGGCTAACTGTTTCGGGATTGCCTTGGGAGTGGATTGCCAGGTCCTTCTGCCATTTTTGCAGTCTGGGAATTGAACTGGGGACCTCAGAGACTGCAGCGCAGTGCTCTACCCACTGAGCTAAATCCCAGCCCCAGGGAATGTTTAGTGATGCCAAATAACGCCATTAACACATGTTCAAGAACAGTAACTTTCCAGGGAGTTGTCATGTGAAATACTCACCAGGGCAGGCTTCTGTGGGTTGTAATCAGCTGCAACAGAATTCGCTAGGAGCAGGGTTCTGAACACTCCAGTAGGTTGTCCTTCTGTTACTGTGACAGCTTTAAAAAGAGGAAAGATGTGAGCTGGATGTGGTGGTGCACGTCTGTAATCCCAGCAACATGGGAGGCAGAGGCAGACAGGATGTTCGCAAGTTCAAGACTAGAGGCAGTCTATGTAATTTAGTGAAACCCTGTCTCAAAAAGTAAAGAAAATGGGCTGAGGGTGCAGCTCAATGGTCCAGCACTTGTAAAGCATGCAAGCGCAAGGCCCTGGGTTCAACCCCCAGTACCGCAAAAGAAAAGGCAAGATGTATTGGGGCCCACAGCTTCAGAGGTTTCAGTCCATGCTCAGTTGGCTCTGTTGCTTTGGGCCTGTGGCACGTCATGGTGGAAGCACATGGGAGAGGAAGCTGCTCAGCGTATGGTGGCTAGGAGGCAAGAGAGACGGAGAGGAGAGCTGGGTCTCAGTGTCTCCTCCAAGGGCACACCCCCCATGGCCTAATTTGTCACACTAGGCCCCACCTCCTAAAGGTTCCACCAACTTCCAGTGGTGCCACAGGTTGGTGACCAAGCCTTTAACCCAGAAGCCTTTAAGGGGCACTTATCCAAACCACAGCACCATGCCACCTACCCCCAAGACACAGCCTGTCCAGTGTCACAGTGGCCTCTTGTCCTGTATGGTGACCAAACATGTGACATGCAGCTCATCTAGATGGAGATGTGCTGTGGGCAGAAAATACATGCTCCGGTTTCAAAGATATAATTGAGAGCAAAACAAACCCTAAAATATCTTAATTTTTATATTTAAATTTTACTTACTGAGATGATATTTTTAATATATTTGGTGAAATAAAATATACCATTAAAGTTAATTTTAACGTGTTTCCTTTTATTTGTTTTAACACACCGACTAGAAAATTTAAAGCATTATGTGGCTCACCCTGTGTTTTTGTTGGACCTAGACTGTGCGTGAGCTGAAGAAAGAGCCCATTGTCCTAGAAAATCCCAGAGACACAGGTGTCTCAGTGCCTGAGCCCTCAGCTTTACCCTTTGGGAATGGGTGGAGCAGGTGCGGTCTGTGGAGGTGTCCCCAGCATACCAGGACTGAGGGGAGCTGTTCATTGGCCAGCATCCATGCAATCTGAGGCTTAATGGATGTCTGGCCTCCCACTAGCCAGGAGTATACCCTCTCCACATTCTTGACTATTAGTGACTTCCTACTCCGCTGCCTCATGCTTAATGCACAGAAAGATGTCTTTGCTCACATCAGGGCCCTCTCAAAACCAGCACATCTTGAGGCTGATTGAGCCCAAGATATAGTGCTCCACTGTGACTTTCTCCTGTCTCAAATGTCCAAGGAGTTGCTTGCTCACCTGGACCCCAGCGCCTGTAGCCAGGTGGGCCCTGTGGGTCATCGACCACATGAGCAGGCACAGGCGGCTGTTCTCAGTGCAGAGACCATCCCATTGGGTCTGTAATATCTATGCAGAGCACCCCAAACTGCCTTGGTCCTCACTGTCAGGGGTGCGGGGGTGGTGGCACTTCACACATCAGAAATATGTGGCAGCCCAGATGCAAAGGCCTGGGAAGGACGTAGTAGGCATGTAGTTCCCGGAGAACTCATCTGTGAGGCCTTCAAGTGCATAGTTTTCCAGATGGATTTCAGAAGGTTGTTTTGTAACATTTTCTGCCAATCACCATCCTTCCAGATTTCTTTTGTTTTCAATGAATCAACCCTTGTGCTATGCGGACCTCACTTTCTTTTTTCTATTTTCCTGACTTTCTTGAGGTATAATTCATGAAGTGTTTACCTTTAGGGTTTAGATTATGTTTTCAAATATACATGTATGTATGTATGTATGTATGTGTATATATATATATATATATATATATATGTATATACACATACACATCCACTCACACACACATCATGACACAAATGCAATAATCAAGCTAATTAGCATATCCATTGTCTCACATAGTGGGAGTTTTTTAGTGTATGATGAAAACACTTGAGATAACTCTTAACAAATTTCAAATGGCCAGTACAGGCAATGAGTTGTACTTTAGAGCTCTAGGACTTCCTCATTTTATAGCTAAAGATTTGTCTTCTTTGACAAATATTTCCTCTTTTCTCCCACTCTATATTCCTAGTAACCACCATTCTATTCTCTCAGTTTAACCTTTTTGAAAATTCCACATATAAGTGTGATCATGTAGTATTTGTCTATGTCAGACTTACTTCACTTACCATAATATCCTCAAGGTTCATCCATGTTATCATACATGACCGGATTCCCTACCTTTTTCAGGCTGAAAAGTAGTCCATTGTGTGTATGTATATATGTTTATATATGTAAATATAGACATTTTCTTTATTCATTCATCGGTTGATGACCACTTAGGTTGATTCCATCCCTCGGGTATTGTGAATAGTACTCTTTGACATATTTTCTCTCTTTCCTTTGGCTATATGCCCAGTAGTGGTATTGCTGGATCCTATGGATTTCTATTTTTTTCTTTTCTTTTCTTTTTGCCTGCCTGCCTGCCTGCCTGTCTCTCTCTCTCTCTCTCTCTCTCTCTCTCTCTCTCTCTCTCTCTCTCTCTTTTTCTTTCTTCTTTCTTTTTTTTTGACTCTCCCTAATGTTTGTTGTTGTTGTTTGGTGGTGGTACTGGGTTTGAACCCAGGGCCTTGTACTTGCGTGCTTTGCAAGTACTGTACCACTGAGCTGCACCCTCAGCCCATTTTTTTATTTTTTTGAGGCAGGGTCTCACTAAATTACACAGACTGCCTCTGATCTCAAACTTGCAATCCTCCTGCCTCTGCCTCCCGAGCTGCCGGGATTACAGGCATGCACCACCACGCCCACCTTCTCCACAATGTTTTAATGGCTGTTACCTTTCCAGATTCCTTAACCACTTTCTCTTTTTAAAAAGTTACAAAGCCGTTGAGCTTCTATAGCAGGAAATTTGAGTGTAGGACGTGTGTGAGCTTCAGATTTGCCTAGGTCCCAGAGCTCAGTGAGTCAGGCTGTCAGGCCTTGCAATGCCTCACCTGCCACAGAAGTGGCGTATTACAATTATTGCCCTTTCTCGTGGTGGTCCGTTTCAGAACCCAGTTCACCTGGGCTCAGTTTGGGGTTTTTGCATGCAGACTCTAGAGTGGATCAGTGTGGCAGCCCTGCCTCAGACACACCTACCTGTGTGAGTAGGTCCTAGAAGGTGTGCTGACAGGTGAGCTGCCAGCCCTGAGCCTGCCTGCTGGCTGGTGGCAGTGGGAAACAGGAAGGTTCTCATTGCTGGACACATAGTCAGGATTTCAGAACCCATAAGCCTTGAAGGGACAGAATTTGATCATGAAGATGCATATTCTAAAGAGAGCTTTCATTAGAGTTGTGATTTATAAAAGAGAAAAGAAAAGAACTTGGAACTATGAGCCAAGGGCATTACTGCTGGTTGAGAGAATTTGCATTTATAATTAATTATGTTCCACTATGAATACAGGAAGAGGTCATCAAAATATTAAGCAACTCACATTTTCCCATCCCTGTTTGGGTAACAACCTTGCATGTTTCTTGAAAACATCCATTTAACAATAGTTTTTTATTCCTTAGTAAAAATAAGGTTGCTGAAATGTGTAAAATTGGATTTTATGTGCTTGTTGATTTTACTTTCTAAACAAGGTTATTTATAGTCTGAGGATTAAACAAAAAACATACCAGTCGAGCATCCCACTATTTTCATTTTTTCTTTTTTACAGATTCGTATGATCCTAGCAGAGTGGAGAGGGTTTGATGAAATGCCAGGCGCCCAGGACCATTTTTGCTAATAGTATTCTGATTTAGTGGGTCTACCCATCTTGCCCAAAGAGAAGCTGGAAACTGCTGGGTTTTAGTGTACTGATTCCTCCTTTACTCCATCAGTAGGAAACTCATCATCCAAATGGAATTGCTTGTGGAGATAAAGCAATAATCTATTGAAACCATCTGTTTTTATAGCATGAAGATCTAATGTCTATATTTAGACAACAGTTTTCACATAAACTCACCTTCCTGATGGATTTGGCCAAAGTGGTAAATGGTTTGGTGTTAGTCTGGTTCTGTGTGAAAATTTAAACATAGAAGATGTCATGAATGAATTTGAAAGAACTGTGAATGTCATCAATTCCCCTTTGCATTTCCATGGGCTGTGGTCCATGCTCGGGTTAAAGACAAACACTAGGCCTTTGCCCAGTGTTTTGGCACTTTCAGTTTAGGGGAAATGTGAATGAATATATATGCTACATTTCTATCCATTTGGCCTTTTGCTGCTGGAAGTAACCTTCCTTATAAGTAACTTGCCATCAGAGAATAAAAGCATTATCATTTAAGTTCCTAAAAGGTAACAGATGTACTGTAAAATACTAAAGAGTATTATTTATCTGGCAATGAAATATTTTGATCGTTCGCAAACATGCCATTGTCTGCTTTGCACTCAGTATTATCTACTTTTATTTTCTGTATGGATGTTTAGAAATTCTTTATATGAAAAATAATTGCTGGTTTAAAAATAGACCATTTTAACAAAGTAACTATATTTCTTTTTACAAAGTTGCTATTTTTCTATGATGTAAACAGTTGTTAGGTGGCAGATTTTTAAGAAAATGTTATTTTATTTAAGAGTCTATCACTTTGTGTGAGAGAAACCCAGAGAGGGTTGGTTTTTGCTTTAAAGCATATATCCCTGCTCCATTCTCAACTCTGCTACTTCTATTTCTCTTTAGAAAATGTCAATATAGACCTATTACAGGGTTAATAAACTTTTATCAAAGATTTTTTAAAATGTACCTACAAGGTTATATTTGAAAATAACCCTTTCAAAATCAGACAACATCCTTAGGACAATTTTTTGCTGCCATATCAACTAGAATTACCAAAAACCATAACTCCATCTGTGTATATCTGTGGGGACCAAGCTTTCTTCCCCCACGACCTTGCCGCTTTAAAGAAATGCGTATTTTTATCTACAATGATCCTGAAGTAATCTTGCATATTTTTAAAAAGTGCTTGGAGACATTATATATTTGGCATTCCATATATATATATAAATGCCATTACAAAAGTATTACGAGGCCTATGTAGTCTACTGTGTTTAATATTGCATTAACGTGCACAAAGTTTACGCATTTTTATGCATTTGTCCATTCTTTCTAAGTAAGGTATTCTTGTTAGCTAACATTTTCTAAATAGTTTCTTGTTTCCCTCTTTTCATCTCCTTTCCTCCCTTCCCCTCTTCCCTTACCCTTTTATTGTTTTTCCTTCTCTTTCTATATTAATTTTTCTTGAGAAATCACTTTATTTGTAGACATTCCATGTTCCTAAAATGTGAACCATTGGCTGGTCTGTCCTTTGGCCTTAAACTGACTGGCTAGCCTTTTCCCGCTTATTATTATCTGTACCATATGATTTTATCTCATAAGAACCTGATGTATTTGGACTGTAACAAACAAAACAGGATCTAAATAATCCTGACAAATCCTCTCTAATACACTTACCTGCACTCTTGGTTCTCACGTGTTCCTCACGGTTGTTTGTTTCCAGAACTCGGCTCTTACAAAGATTGTAGTTGGTTCTAGTTTTCACATAAGCAATGAGATGGGCAAGTCTCTTCCCAGAGAAAAAAATTGGTAGGGAAGAGGTCGGTCACTCTGTTAAAGCTGACAAATCATTCAAGTCATCTGATAGTGCTGACTGAAGGTTAAGCCATCTGGAGGTCTCTGTGGAATCATTCTTCCCTTTCTAAAAGAAAATGAATGAAGTTATATGCGTATATACTTACATGCACACACCAATAGGTACAAATACCTATATTAGCTCTGTTCTGACTTCCTCTTAAATTTTTTGATACCATCTGAAGACTTTAAATCCAAAGAATTAAATTTTAGCTTATTCCCTAATAGAAGGAGAAGTATCCTCAAGAAAAAAAAACCTGTTATACCTGACATGTATCTCAAACAATCTGAAACACGATGTTCTCTGTTTTGTTTCATTCTAAATTGTTGTGTCATATCTTTCTGGAGCTGTTCTGAATTTAGTCAAAATTATTGATATTCATACATTAACCTTAATTTTTCTGGATTCAAGCCTGTATGTAAATCTTTTGTGTGGGGGGGGAACGTGACTTTAAAATTAATAACTTGAAAGTGTGACCTTTAAACTTTCATATTCTGAGGTAAATAATAATCTAGAATCAAAACTACCTTTCTCAGTGGTTTTGAATTTAATACTAATTATTCTTTCATTATTTCTGTTTCTCACATGTACACTACTGTGGCTGGAAAAAAATTTCATATTTTGTGTTGGTAATTGTTCTTTGCATACACATGATTTCCTGTTGGTGTTTAATAATTTGGAGCTTGTAAAATGAAATTAAAAATTCTAATTTGGGCCTTTTGAAGTAAAAATCGTGTGAGGCATTACCTATGGAATGCATTTCTGTTGCTGGGTTTGCAAAAGGAGAGGAAAATGATGGTGATTTGGCTCCAATTACCTTTCTCTGAAGAAAATTTCTGAGTGACTGCAAATCAAATAACTGTAACATCATTTTCAGCCTTACATTGCTGCAAACACCAGGAAACTCCTAGAAGATGCAACCAGCTCCTGAATGGGTCTTCAGAATTATTTCCATGTTTATAACTACTTGGATTTCCTTTTTTAAAGACCCTAAGACTGTATCCACTCTTTGATATCCTGGTTTCCTCACTGGCATTGGAGGTCTAGGTTTTGATTCACATGGACATTCTAAGAAGTTTTTCTGATCTACTGGATTGTTGGTGACGGGATGTCATTCACGGAAGTTGAAGTATTTAAACTCAAATGACCTTGAAAGTCGCCTCTGACCACTTTTCTCCACAGCAGAATGACTTCATTGGACAGCACCCTGGTTTCGGGCTTCTCAGGAAGACCACTGAAGCTGAGCTGCTGTTGAGACAGCTACTTCTCAGCTCTGAGGAGAGAGAACCAATGGACGTTAACATCACCCTACCATTTTATCCTGTGGCTCCCCAAAGATTCTGTTTGCGCATTTTGGCTTTTTGTTGTTTGTTTGTTTAAAATGATTAAATAATACACTATGAAGTGTCAGGTTAACATCTCTTGCAAGGTGACCAGAGTGGCAGAATTCTCTGTCTATAAATACAAGGGTATAAATACACTTCCCATTTCCTAAGTTCTCATAAACAGCCCCGACAGTGTTTGGGAGCATTGTTCTGCTGGTTCCAGCTGTGCAGGGGAGATGAGGCTGCAGAGGTGGGAGGGCGTTGCTGAGGCCAAAGCTCTTGCAAGCTCCCCTGGGGGGGTGGGTTGCATTTTCTTTTTGCTTTGTTTTTGACTGCACAGTCTGTACATCTGTTTGTGGGAGGAGAGTTACTACTCAGGATCCAAAGGACTCATTCCAAGTGACCTTTCTGAGTCAGCACGGTGGGAGGTCCTTCTCCAGGAGCGTGGGTTGACCCACTCTGGGACCCACCAGGCGAGGAAGCAGGAGATGATAAAACGCTAAAGGAAGAGTGGTCCCTGGCCCCCTGTGTTTTGTTGAAAAGAAAAGGGAGTGATTAAGACAATAATTCAAATCGGGGCCTCTTGAGAAGGTCCCTGTGGTCTAGCACCTGCCAGTTCAAACAGCCATGGGCTTATCAGCAGGCTAGGGAGGTGGCCGAAGCCCTGCCCATTCCTGGCCTTAACTTTGGCAAACCTCTGTCATAACTGAGTTTATGAATACGGCGGAGACCAACGAGGTGCTCCTTACGTGGCCTCTGCCCACTGCCTGAAACAACCGAAAGACAAGCTGGGATTGTCTGGCCATTTGTCCCAAAGCTTTGGGTGGGGGCAAGGAGGAAAACTTTCCTATTGGGAAGCTGGGGCCTGCTGGGGCTTACAGCCACGCAAGAAGCCGTACTGATTTCCTCTGCCTCCCCGCACCCATCCCTGCAGTAGAGCCCAGGTGCATGATTCTCACCGTCAGAGCAAAAGGGAGCAAGGAGAGAAGCCGAAATCAGAAATGAAAACCATGGGTCAGAGCCAGAGGAAAAGCAGTAACATCAGCTTATAAAAAGCAAGGAGGTCAGCCAGGGGTGGTGGCACATGCCTGTAATCCTAGCGACTCAGGAGGCAGAGGCAGCAGGATCCCAGGTTCAAGGCCAGATGCCTGTGTAACTTAGCGAGACCCTGTCTCAAGATAAAAAATAAAACCTGGGCTGGAGGCACAGCTCAGTGTTAGAGCGTTTGCGAAATATGTGCAGGCTCTGGTATCAGCAGTAATAACAATAATAATAATAATAATAATAATAATAATAATAATAAAAGTTCTCTCCATGTGGGTCAGCTAAAACTACAGCCCTCATGCTCAGGCCTGTCATGTAAGTTACCAGAAGTGACTTGAAACAATAGTAATAAAATTTGGTGAGTACAAGGCTCTGGACCCCCCACAGGAACTGCACCTGCTCATCCTTTCTCTGGGCACCTTTAATACCTAAGGCAGGTGGAAAGGGTCCCAGGAAGACAGTTGGTAATGGCCAGCTGCCACCTGCAGTCATCAGGAGCAGACATGCCAGGACAGGAGACCCTAAGGACATGGCAGGTGAAGGTGGGGAATGATCACACAGGGAAGGCGGAAGTAGAGCAAAACAAAGCCAAGGAAGCAGATAAGCAGATGGGTGTCTGCAAGGCACTCCTGGATTTCTCGCCCTGTAAATACTGGCCTGCTCCCTGATGCATGCCAAATAAAGATTTTGCATCGAAGTACTTACGTCCGCTGTCTTTGGCTATGGGGGCAAGAGTGTCCCCCATGCCTAAGGCTGTTGTGGAGGGAAGCAGGCTGCCTGAGTAGCAGCACAGGTAGTATGGGCGAGGCAGAGACAGGTGGCCCACAGAGTCCCAGCACCTTTAGTCTGGGTACGATTTTTGTCTCCATCACGGACTGTGTGGTCTTGTGCCATTACTTCTTGGCCTCTCTGTCCTTATCTGCCCCTCCCACTTGAATATAAGAAGCTAATTAGGCAGGGCGTGCTGGCACATGCCTGTGATCCCAGCAACTTGGGAGGCAGACAGGAGGATCACAGGTTCAAGGCCAGAGACCCTGTCTCAAAAAAAATAAAACACAGACTAGGGGGAGCAGCCTCGTGATAGAGCATTTGCAAAGTATGTGCGAGGGTCTGCGTTCAACTCCCAAATACTGCCCCACCCCCCAAAAAATTACTAATCTATAGAAGCCTACAGCCGTACCACTGTGGCGTCCGATCCCATCAGATCTCAGAAGCTAAGCAGGGTCGGGCCTGGTCAGAACTTGAATGGGAGACCACCTGGGAACACCAGGTGCTGTAGGCTTGGGAGAAGGACCCAGCAGCGTACTTCCCAAAAAAGCAATCAGCCATTGAAAATCCTTTGAATAGCAGAGAAGCACTGACAATACTGTTTTGCCTGTTGTATGTAGGGTCACTATGAGTCAGACACCAACTTGACGGTACCTAACAACACCTAACAACAATAACAACGATCTATAGCGCCCCCAGCATGTTGTAGGCATACAAAGCATACAGAATGAGGCTAGACCTTTACCTTGTGGGGAAAATACACGTTTGGCAGCTTGAAGGCTTTGGAATCAAGGCCTTGGTCTTGTCGGGGTTTCCCTCCTTGTTTCTAGCATGATGGTTCTGTCAGCAGATGGAGACTCAGCTCCCCATCCTGCTCTTAACTTTCTGTTGCTAAGTAGATGGTAAACTTCTAAGCTGCTGCTTCTGAGTTTCAGAAAATGAGTCCCTTTCATCCAACTTAAGCTTGCTCCCTCTCCCATTAGTTTTTTTGCCCCTTTCCCTCATTCCTACCTCAACTCTACGTGTGGGGCTCAAAGCTTGACTGTTCCAGGGCTCTCCAGGTTGCCTGAAATGTCAGATCATGTTACGATGTGAATTTCAAAATGAGGACTATCTCCCAGTTGTGGCTAGGATTAGCTCAGTTGGTAGAGTACTGCTCTGCAGTCTTTGAGGTCCTGAGTTTGAGTCCCAGCACCTCGAAAATGGGAGAAGGACGTGGCAATCCACTCTTGAGGCAATCCCGAAACAATCAGCCATTGAAAACCATGTGAGGATCGCTATGAGTTGGACACGACTCAATGGCACCTACCAATAATAACAACAATCTCCCGGTTGGTTGATCATCAAATCTGGGTATTAGGATACAACTGAGAAAAGAAATCCTTTCACCAGATCAGTTCATTGGATGCACACACAACCTAGGGGTTGGGGGCCGAGTCCTGGGCTGGACTCTGCCATCATCTAGTCCAGACATTGGCCATGCACTGTGGAGAAGCGGGTTGAAATAAATTCTCTAGCTCCTTCCAACTCTAAGATTGTGTGACTATTTTTTTGCCAAACCTGGAATTCCATAGGGTCTCTTACCCTGCCAGAAGGGTCCAAGCATAAGACAGTTGAAAAACTATGGCTGCACGGGACTGAGGACTGCGTGCTTGCCAGGGTGGGAGTGCTGCCATCGTCTCTTTCACCAGGGTGGTCCACCCCCCAGCTCCAATAGCTGATCATGCTCCTCTGTCCTCACCGTAGCTGTGAACTGGCCACGGGGACCATTGGTATTGAATTCCCCACATGTATTTTCCCTGCATTAGGGCAGAGCATGGGGTGTTTATGAGCTTGGCGGGCAGCCCAAGGCCTTAATCAACATTGGCCCCTAGGCTGCTTTCTCACGGCTTGGCTGCTCAGAGATGGTTGCATTGCGCCCACGGAACCCAGGTTTCCGTTCCTGCCCCACTCCTAGGTCTTTCCCCAGATGGTCAGCCCGTGGGGAACAAGCTGGAGATGCTCTCAGTCACCCCCTTGCTCAGGGGCTTGGGGACAACTGCATGGGAAATGGAGTGCTGGCCCTCACAGGTCCATCGGACCCCTGGTTTGGTTGCAGCTGGAGAGCCCAGCCCCGCTTTGTGTTGGAGTTCGAGGCAGTTCCAGAAACTCCACTTGCTGGGTCTTTTCTTGACTACTTCCCTGTGCCCTGTGCTTCCTTCTGCGACTGTGGGTATTTTTCCCTAGCACTGCCTCACCGGCATGTTCTTCAGGTTAAGATGGCAGGATCAACTTGTGTAGAAGGAACCCAAATGTGCACTTATTTACCTATTTACCTAGATTTTCTCTTTTTTTCCTCTTTTTTTTTTTTGTTTTTGTTTTTGTTTTTGTTTTTGTGGTTTTTTGTGGGTTTTTTTTTTTTTTTTTTTTTTTTTTTTTTTTTTTTTTTTTTTTTTTTTTTTTTTTTTTTTTTTTTTTTTTTTTTTTTTTTTTTTTTTTTTTTTTTTTTTTTTTTTTTTTTTTTTTTTTTTTTTTTTTTTTTTTTTTTTTTTTTTTTTTTTTTTTTTTTTTTTTTTTTTTTTTTGGTTTTTTTGTTTTGTTTTATTTTTTTGTTTGCTTTGTTTTTGGAGACAGGGTCTTGCTGGTAGCCCAGGCTAGCCTGGATCTTGCTGTGGAGCCTCAAACTCATGTCAATCCTCCTGCCTTAGCCTCCCAAGTGCTAGAATGACAGGCATGTGCCACTACACCTGTTATTTTCCTAGGATTTCTTTGGAGTATGTATGTATTTATTTATTTATTTATTTTGCTGTAGTAGAGTTTGAACCAAAGGCCTTGTGCTTGCATGCTTTGCAAGTGCTATACCACTGGGCTGCACCCTTGGCCCATTTTTTTACTTTTTGAGACAGGGTCTTGCTAAGTTATACAGACTGCCTCTGGTCTCGAACTTGGGATCCTCTTGCTTCCGCCTCCTGAGTCATTGGGATTAGAGGTGTGCGCCACCATGCCCGGCTCTCTTTGGAGTATTTAAAATAAAATGCTCACCAAGAGGATGAGGAAAAGACAAGAGAACTACCAGGGTTGGCTCCTCACCGGGCACATATATGTCCTATGCATTAACTCATTCAATGCACACCTGCTAAGGAAAACAAAGTGGGCCTGGAGAGGCCAAGTTATGGCCTACAGCACAGAGCTAGCAGCAGGGCAGGGATTCAAACCTATTCCTACCATCTCCAAAGTCCTCGCTGTTCCTCTTCACTTCCTGCATCCCAAGAGGAAATCCAAATATAAAGTCTTATAACACTAAGTGCATTTGTTAGGACCAGGTTCAGTTGCCCATGCCAGAAAATTGGCAACAACAGTGGCTTCAATGAGATGAGAGCTTATTTCTCTCACTCATCAAAGGAACCTAGAAGCAAGCACTCAGGGGTAGCATGTCAGCTCCAGGGCAGTCGGGAAGCTGGACTCCTATGTGTTTCTATACCAACATCCTCATACAATGGCTTATATCCTGAAGGTAACTTCATGGTGCAAGGTGGCTGTTAGAGTGCCAGCTCTCACACACACTTTCTACGTCTCTGTGAGGAGAATAATTATCCCAGATGAGTTAGCTTTCTTTAAAGAGACTTCCAGGAAGTCCTACACTCTTTTACTTATATTGTGTTTGTAAGGTCACATGGTCACATGGTCAGTCTAGCTGCAAGCAAGTTTGGGAACTACAGTATGTTTAACTGGATGTCATTGTGACGCGGAATAAAATCCACCTTCTGTTACTAATACAGAATTAGCAATAGGTACTGCCTAGAACCCAGCAGCCTTGCCACACTTAAATTACCTACAGGCGTCAGCCCGAGCAGATGGGTGCTGGGCAGCCAGCAGGATGGAGCAGCCTGTGGGCCCCTCCCTGGGTGCTATGAGAACCTCACAGGCAGCACAGAAGATTTGTCTCGCTAAAGACCAAACATGCTGCCCAGAGAGAAATGGGAGCTTTCAAGCTAGGTGCGGTGGTGCAGCCTGTGATCCCAGCAACTTGGGAGGTGGAGCCAAGAGGATGGCGAGTTCAAGGCCAGAGGCAGCCTGCTTAACTCAGTGAGACCCTGTCTCAAGGTGAAATATAAAAAAGGGGCCCTGGGTGCAGCTCAGCGGTAGAGTGCCTGCCATGCATGCACAAGGCCCTGGCTTCAGCCCCCGCCCCCCAGAACAGGGCGTTTCAGCAGGGTCCCAGTCCAACCACAAGCAGCAGTGGGGCCCACAGGACCAGCTGAGAGGAGCTGCCACTGCAGCAGGGCCTTAGGGTCAGTCAGAGGCAGGCCCTCATGTTCCTAGGACAGGCACCCTCTCGGCAAGGAAATGGCCTCGCCCCATCTGTGTCCCCCACTGCTCACGGTAGGGACACGTGCAGAAAGGTGAAGGGCAAAGAGGGATCTGGATGTCAAGCGTGTCCACTGTGCCATCGTCCTTCCTCTGGAGACCTTTTGTCCCTTCTGCAGAGGACAAGCTGCAGGCTCCGACCTCGGACAGAGCCCCTGGGGTGGGTGGGCACAGCTGAGACCTGCAGGACCCAGGAATGCAGAGCCGGCTGGAGCAACGCGGCCCCCTGCCTCTGCTCTGGGAAACCCCGTGGAGGGCTCCTGTCACAGCTTTGCCGCCCTACCCCGGATGGACCCGCAGCCTTGGACACCCATCAACGGCCACAGGGAACCCCAGTTTTACCATGGAATACCTGCCATTTCTATTTCATTATTAGATCAATGTCTCCCCCCTTCTTTCCTGATTATTAAGATTTTATTTATAGAGGTATCTCTGTGAGGATGCACCCCAGGAACGCTCTTTAATCTTTTTTTTTTATGGCAGACTTCATGACTCAAAGCAAAAATGAAAAAGGAGCCACAAGAAAGCACTTAAAGATGTCAGAGGGAAAGCTGTGGCCAGCAGCAATGTTCATTCAAAGTAAATTACCACAGCAGCTGAGATGCCTAAGGTGGTAGCATAGACCCCCATGGATCGTCTAGAGGGGTGGAGGTTCCCAGCTGAGCAAGGGAAGAGAGGCTAAGAGAAAGTGGGATCTACCTTCTGCATTTCAACCCTTCTAGATGTCCCCCCCACACACACACCGACTCCACGGCACCCAACAACAGAAGACACACCAGGATTTTATTTACTTCATCCTAAAAGAGAGGAAGGACTGCACCCATACCACTGTGGTGTCCGATCCCATCAGATTTCGGAAGCTAAGCAGTGTTGGGCCTGGTTAGTACTTGGATGGGAGACCACCTGGGAGCACCAGGTGCTGTAGGCTTGGGAGAAGGACCCACCAACCCCCTCCCAAAAAACAGGCATTGAAAACCCTGTGAATAGCAGAGAAGCACTGACAATATTGTTTTGCCTGTTATAGGTAGAGTAGCTATGAGTCAGACACCAACTGGACGGCACCTAAAAACAAAAGAAAGGAAATGCCGTGTTAGTCACTTTTCATCACTGTGACGAAATACCCCAGAGGAACAGTTTAAAGGAGGAAAGATTGGTTTTGGCTCTCGGTTTCAGAAGTTCCAGACCATGGTCAGCTGGCTCCTTATTTCTAGGACAGTAGCAAGACAGAAATACAGTGTAAGGTATGGGGGACAGAAGCGGCACATCTCATGGCAGCCAGGAAGCAGAGAGAGAGAGAGGAAGGGCCCAGGGAGAGGGTATGCTCTTCAAAGCCATCCCCTGAGGGACCTGCTTACTCCAGCTAGGTTCGCTTCCTAATACCCCACTCAGCGCTGACGTCATGACTAACGCATTGGTGAGGTTAGTGCCACATGATCCAATCACCTCTCCGCAGTGCCAGCAGCTGGGACCAAGCCTCCAACACACAGGGCTTTTGGGAGGGCACTTCATATCCAATGTCAATGACATTATGACTCACTTTGGATTATTGTTGTTAGGTGCTGTCAAGTGGGCATCTGATTCATAGCGACCCTACATACAACAGGAGAAACAGTATTGTTAGTGCTTCTCTGCTATTCATAGGGTTTTCAATGGCAGATTGTTTTGGGGGAGTGTGTTGCCGGGTCCGTCTCCCAAGTCTACAGCACTTGGTGTTCCCAGGTGGTCTCCCATCCTAGTACTAATCAGCCTGACCCTGCTTAGCTTCTGAGATATGATGAGATTGGATGCCACAGTGCTATCACTGCAAGCAAAGACGGTAATGGAGTGCACTTAAAGTGAAGATGCCACTGTCCCCTCCCCCTAGGCAACAGCATCACGAGGGTGTGGAATCTAAGCAAAGATCCAGGCACATGATAGCATATGTTATCAATAACTTGAAGCCAGAACACAAATGCTCAGATGTTAAACAAGAGAGGGAGGCATTGTCCGCCAGGGCCTCTATTTTATTTTGGTACAGCAGGAAGTCAACACATAGTACAGCAGAACCTGAGAACAAGGCTGGACGTGTATTCAGCAAAATGTTAATAACTAGGATTGTTTGGGTGTGTTTTGTGCTCCTATACCAGAGTCCCTGAGACTTGGAAATTTATAAAGAGCAGAGATTTATTTTTTGTGGTTTTGTGAAGTTCAAGGTCAAGTGGCCAACATCTGGCAAGGGCCTTCCTAATGTTTCATCCCGTGGTGGGAGGTGTGCACAAACAAGTGCATTGTGTGGGAGAGGGAAGGGAGCTGGACTCACCTTTTTTATCAGGATCTCCCTCTGCTATCCCCCACGTCTGCCACCTTGTTGTACTGGGGGGGCTTGCAGGTTGCTGAGGCTGAAAACTATGCCACAAGTATTTCAGATACCAGCAGGGCCACCCATGGTGGACAGGTTTCAGCTGAACTTCCAGACTGAGACAGACTAAGGAGAAGGACCTGGCAGCCCACTTAAAAAACAATTAGCCCTCGAAAACCCTAGGGATAGCAGAGAAACACTATCAGATATAGTGCCAGAAAATGAGCTTCTCAGGCTGAAAGACATCCAAGAAACAGCTGGGGAAGAGTTGCCTCCTCAAAGTAGAGTCGATCTTAATTATGGGAATGGAGTAAAGCCCCTGGGACCTCCTTTTGCTGATGTGGCACTACTCAAAATGAGAAGAAACACAGTGCCTGCAACATTGGACTCAAAAGTAAGAAGATCATGGGTATGGCATAGGGTTGGGTAGTGTTTCGTTCTGTTGTACATGCGTCGCTGAATTGAACACAACTCGATGGTACCTAATAATCAAACGCCTCTGCTATAACCAACCGCTTCCTGTAATAATGATATTAACCCATGCATGAGGGCAGAGCCCTCGTGATCTAGTCCTCTCTCCCTCCCTTCTTCCCTCCCTCACCCCCGCTCTTTCTCTCCTTTTCTTTTTTGACTGCTGGGAATGAAACCCAGGCCCTTGCACATATTAGTCAAGTGCTCTACTGTTGAGCCACACCCCGAGTGCCTTGTTGTTGTTAGGTGCCGTCCAGTTGTGTCCGACTCATAGCGACCTTTATAGGGTTTTCAATGGCTGCTTGTTTTGGGATTGCCTTGGAAGTGGATTGCCACTTCCTTCTCCCATTTTTGCAGTGGTGGGAATCAAACCTGGGACCTCAGAGACTGCAGAGTGGGGCTCTACCAACTGAACTAAATCCCAGCCCCGCCCCCCCCCAGTCTCTAAACACCTCTAAATCTTCCTTGCTACACTGTTACATTGGGGATTAAGTTTCCCACACATGAACTTTGGGGAACACATTCCAACCACAGCAATAATTATCTCTAGGTTGGGATTATGGGTATATAGGAATTTATATACTGTGTTTATATGTATATTCTATAAGAAAAAGCAATTGACTAAACAAACAGTTGAAAAAAGAAAGAAGGAAGAAGTAAAGGGCAGGAATTGAACTGGATCCTTCAGGTGGTAGAGGGAAGGAGTGACCTGCGTTAAGATGGATGAGTGGGATTCTAAGTGAAGGAAGGGGCCTGTGGGGGAGGAAGGCTGCCTTAGGAAAGCCCATGTTGAGGGGAGGCGTGGCCAGAGGTGAGCAGGTGTTCAAGTCAGGTGTCACTGGCCTGTGGAGACTGCTCTTCCAACACAGCCCAGACTGGGCCATTTGTCACCATGACACACTCGTGGATCATGTGGATCAGTCACAAAGGATCCCAGCCAGGCACGGTGGCGCATGCCTGTAATCCCAGCGGCTTGGGAGGCAGAGGCAGGAGGATCACAAGTTTGAGACCAGAGGTAGTCTGCATAACTTAGTGAGACCCTGTCTCAAAAAGTTAAAAAATGGACTGGGGGTGCAGCTCAGTGGTCCAGCACTTGCAGAGCATGCAAGCGTGAGGCCCTGGGGTCAAACCCCAGTACTGGACTAAAAAAAAAAAGGGGGGGGGATCTCAAGACTAGAGAAAGCCAGTGAAGCACACACAGCCCCATTTAACCCTCCAGTCTCCAAAGGTCCTGCCCATTTTTACCCTCAAATCTGACTGCCTTTCTCCTTCAGGGAGTCCCATTCTTAGTTGCAATGACTTACAAGTCTTTCAAAATGGACAATGCCTTTTATTCTAGTTGGAGATAAAAATCAACACTAGTTGGTATAATCTAACCCCTTAATGAGCCTGTGGAAATAATTGGTATCAAAACACTTTTAGAGTTTTCTGCTTGCTTCTTTGTTGTATGTTTTGTCGTGGGTTTTTTGTTTGTTTTGTTCTTGCTTTTGTTTTTTGAGACAGTCTTGCTACACAGTGCAGGCTGGCCTGAAACTCTTGATCCTCCTACCCCCACTTCCCAAGTGCTGGTATTTATTACAAGCATGTGCCACCATGCCTGGCTTTTCAGTTTTAATAAAGTTTTTTTTTTCTTTAAAAGTTCTCTGAATGGGATCTAGAGATGGTAGGCAGCCTCAAAAATCTTTGCTTTGAGGCTTTCAGACCTTTGTCTAGCCTCCTCCCACATTAAATAAAGCAGAACTTTGTAACTCAGTGTAGGGATGGTGGGGGAATTCTGAAGCTAGATCATAAAAAGCACTGAGGCTTCCAGCTCCCTCTGTTTGGTATCTCACCCCGAGGGAAGCCAGCTGCCATGTCCTGAGGACGCTCAAGCAGTCTGCAGAAGGAGCCACGTAGTGAGAAGCCAACAGCCCACCGCTGCTCGCCAACCACACGAACAAGGTACCATGGAAGGGAATCTCCCTGCCCCCGGCGAGCTTTCAAATAACGGCTGTCAGCACCTGCGTGCAACCTCATGCGGTCTCCAGACCACCAAGTCCTACAGAAACAGGGGGAAATAAGAAAGTTTCATTGTTCCTTTAAACTGCTAAGCATGGGGCCAGTTTGTTTTGCAGAAATAGAAAATGTATTTAGGAGGTTTGACCTTGAACTTGAGCAAGTTAGAAAGCAAAAGGAAAATTGGCGATTGCTGGCTGGGATTTGGCTCAGTTGGTAGAGCGCTGCGCTGCAGTCTCTGAGGTCCGGAGATCAATTCCCAGCACCGCAAAAATAGGAGAAGGGCCTGGCAATCCGCTCCCAAGGCAATCCTGAAACAAGCAGCCTTTGAAAACCCTATGAGGGTCACTATGAGTCGGATACCGACTCAGCGGCACCTAACAACAATCTGGAAAAGAAGGAATAGAAGGCTGGGCCTTGAAAATGCATTTTCTTTCCATCCTTCCTTTCTTCCTTCCTCCCCTCCTTTCTTCCTTCCTTCCTTCTTCCCCTTCTTCCTTCCTTCCTTCCTTCTTTCCTTTCTTCCTTCTTTCTTTCTTTGTTCTTTTCTTTTTCTCTTGCAGTGCTGGAGGTAGAACCCAGAGCCTCCCGCGTGCGTAGGCATGCACTCTACCACTGAGCTATGGTGCACTTCCCAGCCACCCTAAGAAGGATGCATTTTGATGGCCTCATAATTTTGCCAAGGCCTCTGCCCTCTTTTGTCTTCAATTATGGAAGAACAAATAGAAGCTGCCTGAGGGGTTGTTTCTGCCTTCCGGAAGAAGCCCTACACACTCAAGCTTAGAACGCTGTGTTTGACTCACACCAACATCGGACTGCACTGTTGATACCAAAGTTCCTAAGTGACTGTTTTTATTACAAAAATCTGTTCCTTACTCTTAGAGGATTCCTTATCAAGTTATAATTGCAGCCACGTTATATCTGGTTCCAGCCCATCCCACATATATTAGTTTGTACCACGAAGCAAGAATTTTTCATGTCACTTCCAGCAGGTCATCTTTATTAAGTTTGGGTACTTCTGATAGATGTTGCCAAGCAAGGGTTTCATTTTTCTCTAATCCAGAGATGTTTCCAGCGGCAGAACCATTACATGGATTCTGATATATGTATAGTGGAGAAAAGTTACCATTATCTGAGACCAAAAGGTAGGTACCCAGGACAGGTGCGTTTGATACACTGTGCCTGTGCCCCAAGAACCTCTGGTGGCCATTGACTTTGAAGAGGGAGGTCTGGGATCTGATGACTCTCTTCTGAAATATGTTTGATTTCTAACAGGATGGTGACATGAGAGAGAATAGGAAATATAGTTGAGATTTGTGGAATCCAAGTTTAAAATCCAGGCAAATAATACTTATCGTTAGCCATTGGGAGAAATAGCTTCGGGGATGACAGACAGTAACAAGTTCTGTCCAAGAACACCTTCATAGAAAAAGGCCCCTCTCGGAGGGAGGTGCTTGCTGAAGGTGGCCGGCAGCCTTGCACAGCATGGCAATGCCACGATGTTTTCACGCGGAGGTCCTGGACGCTGGGAAGTAGCGCATTCTTCAGTGTGGGAAATGCTGGGTCCTGCTCTGCCAGGAAGACAGGAAAATGAGGGGCAGCCATCTGCAGCATCCTGAGCAGAGAAGGTCGCCCACTGGCCTTTAAACACTAGAGGGCAGCGTGTGCTCACGCCAGTGAAGGATTTGTTCAGTGACAGGATCCAGGCTGGTTGTGGCCACTGCTTGCTGTTTTCTTACAGACAGAACCCACAGAGGTGCTTATCGGTTGATCTGCACTGAGATACTTTGCTGTAACAAGCCACACAAGAGAAAGGCTTTCACAGGGTCCTGCTCTTGGGCTCCTACTTTGTGAAAATGTGCAGACAACTCATGAGCCCATGTCTGGAAGCATTTCTGGGCCTAAGAGCCAGGTAGGGCCAGCAAGAGTAGGTGCTTGGTCACTTACTGTGTGATGCTGGCATGTCACCCATAGAAAGGCTGCTGTGAGGATTAAATAAGAGAGTTCATGGGAAGGCTCAGCATAGCTCCTCATGCCTGGCAAGTGTCCGATCCATGCTAACTGGTGGTCATACTGGTGCACTGAAAAAGAGGCCAAAGGTCCATGGATTAAAGGCTTGGTCCCCAAGATGGTGCAATTGGAAGAGTCTGTGGCCCATTAGGAGGCAGAGCCTAGTGGGAGGTCTCTAGATCATTGAGGGAGGTACGGGTGTTTCTCTGCTATTCATAGGGTTTTCAATGGCTGATTGTTTCAGGAGTGGGCTGCCAGGTCCTTCTCCCACCACCAGCACCTGGTGTTCCTAGGTGGTCTCCCATCCCAGGACTAACCAGGCCCAACCCTGCTTAGCTTTCGAGATCTGATGAGATTGGATGCCAGGGTGGCACAGCTGTAGGCCAGCACCACATTACCTACTTTCAGATGAGCTCAGCTTGGAAGCTACAGAACTTCCTAATGGTAGTGTGATCTACATCTCTGTACTTGGCCATGAGGGCAAGAGACCCACCCTGAAGGTGATCTGGTGTGATCCAGTGGGTGGGGCTCTGGAACTGGGACATGAGGAGGATAAAGCAAGCTAATGCATGGGACGGAATTAAACATTCTTGCAGAACACAGCAGCTTGCTCTCTCTTGCATTGCCACTGCCCACCGACAAGAGACAACAGTTTACTCAACTTCCACATGGATTCAAGATTCAAGATCACACTTTTGCCGGGCGCGGTGGTGCACGCCTGTAATCCCAGCGGCTCCGGAGGCGGAGGTGGGAGGATCGCAAGTTCGAGACCAGAGGCAGTCTGCATAACTTAGCGAAACCCTGTCTCAAAAAGTAAAAAAAAAATGGGCTGAGGGCGCAGCTCAGTGGTCCAGCACTTGCAGAGCATGCAAGCGCAAGGCCCTGGGTTCAACCCCCAGTACTACCCCCCCCCCAAAAAAAAAAAAAAGATCAGACTTTTCTTGTGCTTCTAGACCACAGCATCAGAGACTCTTTAGGTTTGCAGCTCTGGGGCTGAGTGGCTGCTAGTCTATCTACAGGCACAGCTCAGGGACTATTCTGCTGCATTGTGTAGGCTAATCTAATAAATCCCCTCTATATTATAAATGGGCTGGGATTTAGCTCAGTGGGTAGAGCGCTGTGCTGCAGTCTCTGAGGCCCCGAGTTCAATTCCCAGCACCGCAAGGGTGGGAGAAGGACCTGGCAATCCACTCCCAAGGCAATCCCGAAGCACTCAGCCATTGAAAACCCTGTGAGGGTTGCTATGAGTCGGATACCGACTCGACGGCACCTAACAACAACAACAACAATATTATAAATACTCCACATGTCTGTCAGCTTGTCATGCTGTGGGGACTTTCTTGTTGCTGTGATGCTGAAACCTATGCCACCAGTATTGCAGATACCAACAGAGACATCCATAGTGGACAGATTTCAGCTGAGCTTCCAGACTAAGAAGACTAGAGAGAAGGACATCGCAGCCCACTCTGAAACAATTAGCCATTGAAACCCCTATGAATAGCAGAAAGGCACTGTCAAATATAATGCCAGAAAAATGAGTCCCTTAGGCTAGAAGGCATTCAGGGAATGACTTGGGAAAGTTGTCTCTTCAAAATAGTCAACCTTAATGATGGGAATGGAGTAGATTCCCTGGGACCTCTATTTGCTGAAGTGGCACAATTCAAAATGAGAAGAAACATAGTGGCTGCAACGATGGGCTCAAACAAAGATCATGTGCATAGCATGGTACTGAGGAATGTTTTGTTCTGTTGTACATAGGGTTGCTATGAGTTGGATCTGACTTGATAGCACCTAATATACATATAAACACACACACACATATATATGTATGTCTTCTAAAGGTTCTGTTCCTCTAGAGAGCCCTGACTGATACAGGCAGTGACTGTCTACTGTTTGCAGGTGTTAGAACTTGCAGATTTAGCGGGGGTCATTGTACCCTCACTACTAGAGAATTTAGGGGCATGTGTGCCAATGGCGTGGTAGAAGTAGCGCAAGGCCTAGACTCTGGATTTCTTAGTATTCAACATGGAGACTCACTAGAGCTGAGTGGCTTTGGGGACATACGTAACCTCGTCAGGCCGCGGACTCCCAATCCGAATAAGTAAACTGCAGGGTGATGTGGTTTTGTTCCCTCTTCTCACAGGGTAATTGTCAGAATAAATAAAGTTCAAATGCCATGTGCACGCAGAGTCCTCAGACTCACGTGGCACTTTCCCTGGGAGGTGGTACAGTTGCATCGGTCGGTCTCCTGCCTTTCTGCCTGTGGGGCCAACAGAGGCCCTGGCAGCCTTTGTTCCAGCCTTGTACCAGGATGCTTTCCAAGGCTGTTTTCAGAGCTTGCAGCCTGGGAGGACAGAGACAGTGGCTCCCTCTGGGGGAAAGGGAAGCAGAGCTTGGATCATGCCTCCCTTTGCAGCAGAGGCATGGTGGCTTTGCTATCCATCTTCAAAACTGTGTTTCCTCAACTCTGAGTCCCAGCCCTCTTCACACCTCCTGATGGGAACTGGGGACCAAGGATCAGGAGTGAGAAAGCTCTGAGACTCTTGCTGCTGCTGTTGCTGGGTAGTGAATGTGTTCACTCTGACTCAGGAGTTGGTGTCTTCTACAATTCCTATGACATGGTTGCAGGTCATCTGTCAGCTCACTGGTGGGCTGAAAATCTCAGATCCATCCCAGATCTTGACAACTTTCAGCTCCAGTTTTCTTATCCAGCTTTTACAACAATCCCACATGCCTGGCATGTCAGGTATTATCATTGCCACTTTGCCGACGAGGGAGGGAGGGAGGAGGGGCTCAGGGTGGGTTGGGGATGTTTCTAAGGCCATCAAATACCCTGACAAAGGAATTACTCATGTCTGGAAAATAAGTGCTACATAATTATGGGCAAGATTTTCTCCAAACCTCCCTTTCCTTCCCTATGTTGGATGGGATAACTAGGAGTTACTTTGTTTATAAAACTAATTTTCAGTTCTCTGCAGAGAAAAAGTGATTGTCAATGGAATTTTGCTCCATTACTCCAAGGGGCCCAAAGTACCCGAAGTTTCCTTCACCTGTTTATCCTCAAGTGTTTCCCTCAGGGCAGCAGGGCGTGTGTGTGTGTGTGTGTGTGTGTGTGTGTGTGTGTGTGTGTGAAGGACGGGGTTGCACACTGGAAAAGGAAAACATAATGAGCTGGTCCAGCAATGAACATCTGCATGACAACCTCAGGCGTTCAGAGGCATGGGCATTGCATTTGTTTGCTGTTTTTTGTTTGTTTCAAGGCTGGCTACTTTCTTAACAGCGCCATCCCATCCTGGCCCTGAGAAGCTAAGAGGTCACAAGGCCTAAGGATCAGAGCTTTGATTCTGTGCTGTTCAACATAGCCACCTATACAGTCACAATGCCTGCCTCTGGACAGGAACAGCCACACCCCAGAAAACCTCTGCAATGCTGCTGACCACCTGTGACTTCAGAGCACCTGTAACCCGGCCGGACTAAATGGAAATGCACTACAAGAGCAAAATACACCAGCTTCAGGGACGTGTGCTAAAAATGAATGTAAGCTTGTTTGGTATTTTATGCTGCTCATTCAAACCTATTTTTGATATATTGGGTTGGATAAAACATGTTGCTAGAATTGATTTCACCTGCTTCTTCTACCTTTTTGAAACAGTGCCACTAGGGAATCTGGTTGCATATGTGGCTTGGGTTTACAGCTCATGCTGTCTTTCTATTGGACAATGCTGCACTAGAAGTCAATTGAGCTGGGTGTGGTAGTGCACACCTGTAATCCCAGAGACTCGGGAGGCAGGGAAAGGAGGATCGAAAGTTCAAGGCCAGAGGCAGCCTATATAACTTAGCAAGACCCTGGCTCAAAATAAGAAGTAAACAATGGGCTGAAGGTGCAGCTCAGTGGCAGAGTGCTTGCGAAGCGTGCATGAGGTCCTGGGTTCAATCTCCAAGCACCACAATGACAACCAAAAGTCATCCCATGTTACAGAAAAGCCCCAGGGGGTAAGCAACTTGCCTAGCCTCACAAGCCTCCTCAGTGGCAGAGGTGGACTGAAGGTCTAGCTCTCTTACCCAAACCCAGGCTCTGACTGGGGACCACCACAGGAGACTCTAGATAAAGCTTCCTCCCTCTCCCCTCGAGAGTTTTTGAAGGAAGCTTGGCTTTGGGGAAGAAAGATATTTTTGTTTTCTTCACTGCTGGAAGCACTGAGCACAATGCCTGCCACATAGTAGGCGCTGGATACAGGTTGTAAAATTAATGAAAATCTCACGCTTTTCGCCCCTGGACAGTAACAGGCTCTTCCCAGAAAGCCTTTGCAATGCTGCCCCCTGCTGGCCGATGACTGGATGTGCTCAGTGTTGTCCCACAGAAGTTGGATGAAGACATCCTTTTGGACACACATATTCTGTGTTGTGTGTCTTCCGCTGTGTGTGTGTGTGTGTGTGTGTGAGTTTCAGGAATTGCACTGAGAACACACGTACTGTATTGTGTGTGCTTCATTGAGATTTGTGTGTGTTTGTGTTGCTGAGCTTGCGTATGGATGTGTTGTGTGTTGCACCCTGTACTCTGTGTGTGTGTGTGTGTGTGTGTGTGTGCGGTGCGGGTTCCAGGAGCTTCCACTGCGGGCACATATACTATGTTGTGTTTTTCATTGAGTATTGTGTGTGAGTTGTGTGAGCAGGCGCTGATGTACAGGTGTGTGTGCCCGGTGTGCGCATTTGTACCTGCACTTCCCGTAACATCCAAAGATGACCGTGCCCCGCAGCTCCGCTCCACTTTCCTGCCCCGCAGCAGCAGATGCCCTGTCGGGGCAGCTGTAGGCGGTCCTGGGAAAAGCCCACCATGACCAGTTTACCAAGTCTACTTTCTTCAACACAAATGGTTCCCTCTACAGTAAGTCCAGGATTCCCAGGAGGAAGGCCAGTGCAAGTCTGTTCTTGTGGCTCTGTGGGCCAGAGCTTGGCGATGAGCCGCTCGCTTTCTGGCCCTAGGAAGAGATTTGCTTAGGGAAGGAGGTTGTGAGAGATGGGAGCGGCAGGGGTGGGGGGCGGGGGGTGGGACTGCACTCGCCAAGGTGGAGGAAGTCCCTGAATGTGCAGAGGAGAAAAGAGGGAGACATGAGTGCCTAATGGCCGAGCCTCTTGGGCAGCCCGAAAACATGTGCCACAAATGCTCACATGCTGCAAATGTGTCAACCCTCACGCTCCTGCCTAAAAGAGGCACATGGAGGGTGTGGGTGGGGCTCCTGGCACGCTGGCTTCCCTTAACATTTTATTTTATTTTATTTTATTTATTTTTATTTTTGAGACAGAGTCTCACTATGTAGCCCAAGCTGGCCTGGAACTCTCAATCTTCCTGCCTTAGCCTCCCAGGTGCTAGGTTTGTAGGCGTGCACCACCACACTTGTTAAATATAGTGCTAGAAAATGAGCCCCCCAGGCTGGAAGGCAGTCAAGAAATGACCAGGAAGACTAGTCTCCCCAAAGCAGAGCCCACCTTAATGACAGGAATGGAGTAAAGCCCCTGGGACTTCCTTTTCCTGATGTGGCACAACTCAAAATGAGAGGGAACACAGTGGCTGCAACAATGGGCTCAAACATAAAAAGATTGTATGCATGGCACAGTTTGGGGCAGTTTTTCGTTCTGTTGTACTCAGAGTCACTGTGAGTTGGATCCAACTCAATGGCACCCAACAACTACCACCACACCTGGGTCTTCATTAACTTATGGAAGAATAAAAATTACATTAACTCTAGAAACCACACAGGTACCCCATGAATCCTCTCTTAAAAAAATAATCTACCTTTCTCCTCCAAGAGGCAACTGAGGTGTGGTTTCTAGATGGGAATCTAATGACAAGCCTGCAGGTGACTTTAAGTGCACCTTCTCACTTTCTGAGACTTTCCTTATCCACAAGATGTCCCACTTTTTCCAGTGGGACTGCAAACATCAAAGAATGATTAAAATCCTGTATGTCAGTGGCTCTCAGCCCCTGCTGCACATTTCATGTGTTTGTGTCCCTGTAAAACCTCTCCCCAGGCTCTTCCCCAGGGCAGCTGCAGCAGCTATGTAGGAAGCCCCTCTGTGTGGTCAGCCTTCCAGCACCTGAACAAACACCCGTGAGAGTCGGTTTATAAAGAGAAAAAAGGTCTACTTTGGTCAATTGGCCACACAACCTTTAATCTGTGTTGGATGGAGGAAGTGCGTGTTACAGCAGAACCGCTTACCTCTCAGTGAGGGAGAAGAGAGAGCAAGGGGCTGTAGTCATCTGGCCCCCGTCAAAGGCAGACCCCACGCCTACCAGTAAACATTCTCCATTGTGACGCCCTCTGCTGCTCCTGGGATGGCAAAGAAGGCAGAAGGATGTCAAGGCATTGTGAACGCTGATAAAGGCAGATCAATTGCCGCTCTTGAGAAGGTCGGAGGGAAGAGTCACGTGTGGAGGTAAACCATGAGGTAAAGGACATGGTCCATGAAGCGTACATGGGTGCCAGGCATAGGAGGGTAAAGGGACCAAGAACTGGTACAAAAGGAGGCCAGTGTTTATTTCTGCCTCGTGTTATGTTCACCATGTTGGGAGACTGGCTCTGCTAAGTCAACCAGAGCTGTGACAGTTACTACAGGGACCCAGATATCTGGGTTGTGACTCCATCATGTCCTAGGGTATTGTCCTTGGCTGCAAGGCAGAAGGCAGGGCATGAAATAAAACTGAAGGGAAGAGAGAGGGAAAGAGGAAGAGAAGGAAGGGGGGGTGGAGAGAGAGAGAGAGAGAGAGAGAGAGAGAGAGAGAGAGAGAGAGTGTCCAGGGCCATAAATTCCTTCTTGAGCAAGGGAGGTGGAGTGGTCCCTCTCCCTCCTGTTCACATCCCTTGGGTGACAACCTAGTTGTCACATCTGGTAGGTTAAATGTCACAATTAGAGCATCGGGTGAAAATGATACAGAGTCAAAGAGATCTTCGCAAAGTGCTTCAGGAAATCGCTGTGATAAGAGCACCTCTCAGTCAGCGCACTCCGGGCCAGCTTCTCATCCGTAGGGGGCAAGGTATTGGGGTGGTGCGCACAAGCAAGGAGTGGAAGGAAAGGCTTTGAATTACCTTCTGTCCAGCAAGCTGCTCACACCGCATGGACAGTCTGGGTGGTGAGACACACAGAGAGCTGACCCTTAGGCTCGCCCACCTTGGGACAGTGGTTCTCAGCCAGCGCCAACCATGGCATCCAGCGACATTTGAAAACATCTGCAGACATTTTCAATCATGCCTGCAGTAGGGGTGCTATTGGGATCTGATGGCTACAGGCAGAGGTGCCGCTAAATACCCCACAATGCTGGGAAGCTCCCTCAACCAAGAACTATCAGGCTCAAGATGCCAGTCATTCTAATGATGGAAAACCCTTCTCTGAGATATTATATATATATATATATATATATATATATGTGTGTGTGTGTGTGTACATTATATATGTACTTATATATGTACATATATATGTACATATATATACATATATACATATAAATGTACATTATATATGTACTTATATATGTACATATATATGTACATATATATACATATATATATAATGTACATATACATATATATCTACTTTTGGGGCTGGGATTTAGCCCAGTTGGTAGAGTGTTGCTCTGCAGCCTCTGAGGTCCAGAGTTCGATTCCCAGCACCGCAAAATGGGAGAAGGACATGGCAACCCACTCCCAAGACAATCCCGAAACAGTCAGCCATTGAAAACCCTATGAGGGTTGCTATGAGTCGGACTCAACTCAACCGCACCTAACAACAACAATCTATATCTTTAATATTTTTTTAAGACAGGGATTCCCTATGTAGTGCAGGCTGGCCTCAAACTCACGATGCTCCTGCCTCAGTCTCCTGAGTGCTGAGATCACAGGCGTGCACCACCATGCCTGGCTTGCAGTCATAGACTGACTGAGAGCTATTGCAGGTCAAGTCGTCTGCGTGCACTTTCCAGAACCCTCCCCAGGCCTTAGCGCATGTTTATTTCCTTTTGAGCTAAGTTAAAAATGCTGCGATTGCAGCTCCTTTGAACCAGACGGAATCAGGAGGTCAAGGTCATGGGTCTTTGTGAACTCCTTGAGGCATGAGCATCCTAGAGATCAAAGATAATCCTGTTTGGACCCGTCCCAGACTAAAACATGATGTTCCCCGGCTAGCGAGGAATAGGGCTTTACTTCGCCCAGCAGTAGAACGAGGTGTTCACTGTGTAAGAGGTGAGCCCCGCACTCTCCAGCTGAGGGAATCCTCGGCCTCCATACTGGCTGCCTTCCTTGTCAGGACACTTTCCTCATCACAGGCTCAAAGCTTCCCTCCCCACATACATCCTGGAGTGTGTCAAGGAACAGCCACATCCTGCCTTGCTCTCCCTGTGGCGTCTCCTGCCCTCGCTGATCTTCCCTCCAGCCTCACCTCATAAATCAGCCTTGAAGCTGTCCTTCCTGGGGCCCTTGCTCTCCTCTGAGCCCCCACAGCAGGCTTGTGTCGCTCTGCTATTGACGTGCTGGACATGAATGGTCAGCACCTGGTGTGACTTGTAGGAGCTTTCTAGCTCTTTCCTGGGAGACGCCTGGGCCAGGGGTGAGTACGGGGACAGGAAAGAAAGCTTCTGCAACTTTAGAGTCTGAAAGGCTCAAAGGGGCACCTCATTACACTGGTCCTGTGGATGCCCTTGATAATGGGCAGCCTCAGGCATGACCTTAGCCACTCTGGGAGCCATAAGCCACCTGCCACCATGACACAGTCAGAAGTATGATGAAAAAAACCACTATCTCAAGGTTCTCTTGGGCTGTGGGAGCTGCCCCTGCTGCTTTCCACCCATCACCTCCTTCAGCCCTCAGAAAATCTGGAGCCTCGCTCCAGTGCAGGGTAAACAAGGGAAAAAAACAGACAAAACTCCCTGTCTCAAAAAAATAAATAAATACAAAAAAAAGAAAAACCTAAATAAATGGAAAGATTTCTCACGTATTAAATGACCGAATGTCAGAAAGATTTCAGTTCCCACCCAAATTCTCAATTTAACGCCATTCCATTAAAACCACCAGCCATTTTCATGGAAATTAGATTAATCAAAATTTTATATGAATGTGCAAAGGAGCAAGAATAGCAAAGATAATCTTGAGAAGAAACAAAGCTAAAAAAATACACTATCAGGTGTTTATTACAAGGCTATTGTAATTAAGAAAATGTGGTATTGATCCAAGAAGAAAAATATAGACTAAAGGAATAGAATTTTTCACTTTTTATTTTGAGACAAGCTCTTGCTAAGTTATGCAGGCTGCCTCTGGCCTCAAACTTGTCTATAAACAGATCACCACATATTTGGTCGCTTGATTTATGACATTGCAGTGAGAAAGGATGTTCTTTTAACCAATAGTGCCTGGGGGTATTGAATATTCACATGGAGAAGTGAATTTTGTCCCTTCAATATGCTATTAATAAAATAAATTCCAGGTGGATTATAGATTATAGATCCAAATATGATTGTCATTACTGTTAGGTGCCATTGAGTTGGTGTCTGACTCATAGTGACCCCATGTACAACAGGCAAA